>MU186297.1:36543-93223 GCA_016904865.1 Pissodes strobi | reverse complement strand
GCAGATATATGTGTATTTTGGCCACAGCATAAAACGATGGCACATATTAGGAACTTTTTCAGATAGTTCAAAAATAGTGTTAAAAAGGTTAAACCCAACACGTTGGTCATCACGCAATGATGCTGTAATGGCACTTAGATTTAGGTATACTGATGTATTTAAAGCATTATCAAAAATTATTTTAACATGAACAAATCGCACAGAAATTACTGAAGCTAAAAATTTAAAAACAAAACTTGAACAGTTTGAAACGGTTTTTCTGGTAGTTTTGGAAAGCAAAATTTTAAATGCTGTAAACGTTGTATCAAAAATGCTTCAAAATTCACAGCAAAACATTCTCGATTGTAATAAGCTTTTAAACAATTCAAAGGAGCAAATAATTCAGCTTAGGAACCAGTTTGAAAATGTAAAAAGTGATGTTATTTCTATGGAATCTAAATGGGGTGTCAAAGAACAATTTTCTCAAAGAAGAGTTATTAAACCCAAACTAATATTTAATGAGAATAAAAATAGTTTTGTTTTCCGAACTGCTGAAGATTCATTTAGAGTTAATGTATTTAATAAGACTTTGGACATATTAATTACACAAATTACTGAGAGGTCGCAAGGCCTTGAAACCATACTAAATGATTTCAAGCCTATTTTGCCCGACATATTGTTATTACTAAATGATGATGAAATATATAGTGAAGCAGAGAGGTTAAGAATTAAATATCAAAATGATATTGGTGAGGCATTTGCTCAAGAGCTTATATCTTTTCGCCAATGTTTTTCTGAAGGAATTAAATTAAATAATATATCTACGGTAAAAGAATTACTTGAATTTATATTAATAAAAAATTCATTGTCTAGTTCCAGTTTCCCCGAAGTGATCACTGCTTGTTCAATTTTTTTAACAATACCTGTAACTGTTGCCTCTGCGGAAAGCTCATTCTCTACGTTAAAACTAATAAAACATTGTTTAAGAAATGCAATTGGCCAAGAAAGGCTTTCCGCACTTTCAATTCTATCAATTGAAAATGAAACAGCACGTTCATTAGATTTAGAAAAGATAATTGACGTATTTGCAACAAAAAAGTCAATTTTTAAATTATTTTGTTGCTCATGTAAACCTAAGGTCTGAATTTTTAAATGTGTTATTTTTATTAGTACAAATTTAGTTTTGTTTTCCTGTTAATTTTTATTTTTGTTTGTTTGTATACATTTTTACTTTTGTTTTTCTGTATAAGTAAATATATATTTTGATTTTATTTATTGTTTTTTATTTTAAACCCATAGTATATTCTGCGTTATAGAGGGAGAGTGAGTTGGGTTGTAGAGGGAGAGGGGCCCAGATTCGAGTGTGGCGCCAGGGCCCGATGTCATGTTGTTACGGCACTGAACCTAGGAGAACCACTACCAAATTTGACATTACTATTACCTATTATTATGACAGCTTTATACCTATAGTGACATTTTACTAGCTATCTCTTAAATAGATTGGTGGTAGGCTAGTTTCAGCTTATCAAAATAGATTCTATTTTGATAAACTGGATATTCAAAGGTTTTTGCTTTGAAACTTCGTTTTCCTTTAACAAAAATCGTCTATGGGCTGAGTTCATGACTCGCAGCCTTGTTTAAACCGGAAGCCCTTAAATATTTATGTATGCAGAAAAAAGTAAGTACTTGAACTGCAATTTAATTATTGATTTTTAAAAAATGAGTAATACACATTATCAGTCATAATAGTCGTGCTTAAAGAAATATAAGCTTTTAGGAGGTCTTGTATTAGGCCATTTACATTTCAAACTACATATAAAAAAGGTAAATTTGCAAAAAACAAGTTTTTGTTATAGTTTTTCGAGTTTTTTGCATCTAAAATGTGTACTTAACTGTGAAATTTTAAAAGAAATTGCACATTTCAATATACGCCTGTAAATGGGTTAAGACCATTTTTGATGACGTCACGCGTAAGCCATCTGGCCTTGTTTTAGGAGGTATTGATCGGTCGCTGTCACTCATTGTACTGAACCGACGTATTGAAAGGCACATGTTGCCACTAGTGGCTTGGTCGCGTCGGTCTAAAAACGTTCCCGACACGATTGTGATGTATTCGCTGAAACATATGCAAGCTGTATATTTCGTAAAAAGTGCATCCAAAGTACGGGCACGTATTACAATAAGTTTAGTAATATTTCACTTTTCGCATGGCCCTTCGCTCGCTACGGGGGCTCAAGAAAAGGAAACTAACCAGGGGCTAACCCAAACGTAACCCAAGACATACCCAAAATCAAGAAAAAAACTGTTTGCTAACCAAAACTAACCCAAGACATATCGAAAATCAAGAAAAAACTGTTTAGAATCAACCGTAAAAAGATAATAAAAAAAGCAACGGGGTTTGAAGCTCGGGCCGCCGCCGATTTGAGACCTAACCTTTTAGACCTCTCGACCACGACAGCTCTTGCGACAAATTGATTGCATTCGACGAAGACATAGCGCGAATACAATCGCTCGAGTCAACGCCACATACACTAGATGGCGTTGGAGGCGTAAGAGAGAGAGGGAGGTGACGCATGCAGTATTACGTCATCGGGAACGATTTTAGACCGGCGCGACCTAGCCGCTAATCATGTTGCCGTCTACGGCTCCTGTCGTGCATACAGTAGTGACGAACTGGCGTGGGGATCGTTTGACCCCAGGGGGTCTTTTTGCCCCGATCTACCCTAATACCTGCCTAAAATTGCCCTATACCTATAGATCATTTGAGTGTCAAATAATGTAAATAATATTCACGAGAGCGTAAAAATATACACTCACAAATTTTACCACATTGAAATTATTAGAATAAATAAAACACACGTTCTCATTGAGATGATAAACCATAACTAACTTTATTGTAAGCATATATCGATCTACATTCAGGTGACGCGACATACACATAAGAGACTAAACATTCATTGTTTATCGGAGTTCCACGAATAATGCAGTGGAAGGCGCAGTATACAGTTTCGTCCTATGTTTATTATTTTTTAAAGATTAGTGATATTTTAACACCCCCACTCAATAACTTTAAAAAATACCTAAAAACTTCAAAAATTTGTTGTGCTTTTCAATACATAAACTTTTTGTTAATACATCCGCAGGCATTTCATGTGTCGGCATATAGCTAACTTTAATTTGCTTATTAGAAATCGCTTCTCTTACAAAATGATGCCGCACGTCAATGTGTTAAGCGTTTATGATAAACAGGATTTAATGATAAATTTAAAGCACTTTGATTATCATTAAAAAGTTGAATTAGTTGCATTTCTCCAGTTAATTGGAAGATCAGATTGCGCAAATATATAGCTTCTTTGGCAGCTTCCGATAACGCCATATATTCAGCCTCTGTGCTAAATAGTGCAACTGTCTTTTGTTTGACACTGGCAAAAGAAACCACAGAACCGCACATTTTAAAAGCATAACCAGTATAAGATTTTCTATCTGGTGAATTATTGCCCCAATCGGCGTCAACATAACCTACAAGTTCTGTTTCTTCATTTGAAAACCCCAAACAATAACTCTTGGTACCTTTAAGATAGCGCAATATTCTTTTGGCATATTTCCAATGAGTTTCATTGTGACTCGTGTTAAATTGGCTTAAATAACTCACACCAAAAGCAATATCAGGCCTCGTTAGTACCGCCAAATACATCAAACTACCTAAAAGCTGTTGGTAAGGAATATCAGACACGTTTTCATCCGTTTTTTCAATACTTAATTTTATTTCTAACGGAGTTTTGACAGGTTTGCAATCTGTCATCTCAAAACGGCTTAGCAATTGATCAATGTATTTCTCTTGACTCAAAGAAATAATCTGATTTTCCTTATCAATTTGGATTTCCATCCCTAAAATTTGCCTAGCTTGCCCTAAGTCCTTGATTTTGAATTTTTGCCCTAACTCCTTTTTCAAAAATTCTGTTTCACGCTCACAATTTGAAAATACAAAAAAATCATCTACTAAAAGAGCTACAATTGTCAAAGATTTGGCAACGTTTCTTTTTGTAAATAAACATGGCTCTAAATCTGACTTTTTATAGCCTAAATCTAATAAAACACTATTTACCCTGTCATTCCAGGCTCGTGACGCCTGTTTAAGCCCGTAAATAGCCCTATTTAACTTTAAAACCTTATTGTCACTAAAATTGTTTTGTATGTACATACCCCTCAGGTATTTTCATGAATACCTGTTCGGTACGGGAAAAAGTTTTGTTTTAAAATTATTAATGGAAACAGCAAACAGGTTCTCATTACGCCATAACACCACCAAATGTGCTTTTGTGGTTTGTGCAACAACCGGTAAGGCTGCTGTAAATATTGATGGTACTACTGTGCACACTGCTTTTAATATTAATATCAATGCTAAGAAAAATTTGAATTTAAGAGAGGATCTTCTACAGAGTATGCGTTGTGATTTTAATGAAGTCACAACTATTATTGTTGATGAGGTTAGCATGATGAGTTATGACATTTTAAAACAAATTGACAGCCGATTGAGAGCAGTAAGTCGAGATTCGAATGCCAACTTTGGGGGGTTTCACGTAATATTTTGCGGCGATTTAAGACAACTTCCACCAGTGAATGCTAAGCCTGTTTTCTCTCGACCACCTAATTTACTACAAACCCGTATGTTGTGGCAATCACTTGACTATTTTTCTTTAAACGAGGTAGTCCGACAAAAGGACACAACATTTTCATCAATTTTAACTAAAGTTGTTCAATGTTCCTTCAAATATCCATTTAAGAACGCAGTCTTAACATCTAAGTGTGTGATACCTAGATTCATCTTTAGTGATAACGCAATTAAAAGTCTCAATGTCGAATGCCGCACAACTGGTGAAAAAGTTTCCTCATAATCAACACCTTGATCTTGCGTGAAACCTCTCGCAACAAGACGCGCACGATATGTCACTTCATTCGCACTATTGACTTTTCTTTTAAATACCTACTTGTTGTCCACTACCCTGACACCTTTAGGTAAATCCATTAACTCCCAAGCCTCATTCTCCTCAAATGACTCCAGTTCTTCTTTCATGGCCGTTTTCCAACATTCAGCATCCGGCCTAGCTTAACATTTGTCGGATTCTCGAAATCT
This sequence comes from Pissodes strobi, assembly GCA_016904865.1. NCBI lineage: Eukaryota > Metazoa > Arthropoda > Insecta > Coleoptera > Curculionidae > Pissodes > Pissodes strobi. The sequence goes on along the minus strand of MU186297.1, from coordinate 88,110 downwards.
GTCACACTGAAGTATGACACATTTTCACCATATTTCACCACAGATTTAGAAAGTCTATTTGATAGTCTTAAATTTTGCTCTGGATCACCATTCTGAATCATACCTAAATGTTTCTTGTCAAGATTATAATCTTGTATTGTATTGTATTTGTACACGTGAGTGGGTCCAAATAGGACCCTCCAATGCGACCCTTGGTCTATTGTGGCCCACATCTGTGTTTTCCACTATGCCAGAGGCTCGATCCTTTTCAAGAAATCGAACAGCTTTCTGGGGTGGATAGTTTTCAAATCTGCAAGTGTGATTTGAGTATTTCCAAATACTGTTTGTCTGGTTCTTTCCATTGCTGGACAGTGGCATATAACATGCTCCATTGTTTCTTCGTCCTCCAAGCACAAGCGGCATTCCGTTTCTTCGGAGAGCCCTATCTTGTTCATGTGGCTTCTTAGCCGACAGTGGCCAGTGTACATGCCAACTACAGCCTGTACCTGCTGCCGGCCAAGTTGAAGAAGCTGTCCGGTTCTCACTCCTGATGGCAGATTCACGGCCAACTTTGAGTGAGTTAGGCCTGGTAACTCTCTCCATTTATCTACAATGGAGAGGGCTTCTTTAGCTGTGTTATAAGCTATTCCCAGTACTGGTTCTGGTCCTATGAAGGCCGTTGCGGCCGCCTGCTTCGCAAGAGCATCAGCTTTTTCGTTGCCTTCATATCCTGTATGTCCAGGTATCCAGATCAATGTAAGTTTGTTTTCTCTCCCTAGTTTGGTGAGTAGTTCCTGGCAGTTCCATACTGTCTTGGATGAACAACGGCTAGAATCAAGAGCTTTTAGAGCTGCTTGACTGTCCGAGAAAATTTTGATTGACTTGCCTTTCCAGTTTCTATCGATGAGCCACTGTGCAGTCATATCAATGGCCTTAACTTCAGCCTGAAAAATGGTTGCATGTTTGCCTAGGGAAGATTTAAGCTCAACCTTACCATTTTTTTTCCATGCAGCGGCTCCGGTACCATCATTGGTCTTGGAGCCGTCAGTGAACCAACTATTCTCTGTTCTTCTCAGATTTTCAGAGTCCTTCGCCCATTCGTTCCTCTCTGGTAGGAGGACGTCATAGGCATGGTAATAGGTGGCTTTGGTTGGCATAACATCTGATGGTAGACCCAACACACTGTCCTGCTCATTGGCATTTTCCAGCCTGTTGGGCACCATGATGATCGCCTGCGGATTGTTGATCACCGCCTGTGTCAATCTATACGTCGCCCATCTAGCCTCCTTCTCCAGTACTATTTGAAGAGGTGGCATATTTAGAAGACACTCAAGCGCTGCCGTGGGTGTAGTGCCGAAAGCGGCACTAATTGCCAGACACGCTTGTCTTTGTGAGGTAGATAATTTGATTCTCGCGGACCTCTGTAAGCTCTTAGAGTACCAAGCTACTGCCCCATATGTTATCATTGGTCTTATGACCGCGATATAGAGCCAGTGCATTTGTTTGGGATGTATGCCCCATGTTTTGCCGCAAATGCGTCTGCAGGTCCATAATGACAGTTTCGCTTTTGCGGCAATTTTATCCAGATGCGCATTCCAGTTAAGTGTTTTATCTAAGGTAATTCCCAGATACTTAACTGTATTCGCAAATGGGATAGTTTCTCCTTTGAGTGAAGGTGGTCTTAGGTCTTCCAGCCTTTTCTTGCTTGTGAACGGTACTATAACTGTTTTGTGTGGGTTCACAGATAGTTGTTCCCTTTCACACCAGTCATAGACCACGGTCAGCACCTCTTGCAGATCCTCTGAAATAGTTCTTTGCAAGTTGCTTCTTATCAGTATTACTAGATCATCCGCATATGCCTGCACTTCCACATCCCACAGCGAGAGGAGAGTTTACGAACCTCCTTCCTTTGTTTGTCAAGGGAGTTGTTCCACCAAGTGGTTCCTCTGTTGTCCCTTTTAGTCTTGACTGGACAGTTTTCATGATAAGCCGTATTTATGGCTGTCCTCAGTTGCTCCGAGGCCAGCTCAATCTCATCACGATTTGATATCTTTGCAATAGAGGTCCGCATCTGCTCCTGAAGGGTAAGACTAAAACCAGCCCAATCAGTGCACTTAGGATCCCTGTATTCAAAGATTGGTCTTTCCCCTGTTTTCAGATTGAAGAGAATATGTCTATGATCAGAGCACGAGGGCTCTGATGACACTATCCAATCTGAGATTGAAATACTGAAATACTGAAATACTCTTTATTAATACTTTAGCCTTACAGTTGAAGGGTGTACACGTCAAACTGGTATATATACAATGGCATATACCTACATACAATGTTTAAAACAGACCTAAAATATTAGTTAACAGATACATTGTAGTACAACAGACCACATATATCACATTAAAAATAAAATCTATGCACTATTCAAAGTATAAGTCATAAATTCAGAAACCGAGTAAAAAGCCTCAGTCAACAAGATTTGCCTAATTTTGCGTTTAAACCTAATAAATGGCAGTTTTCTAACCTCCCTTGGTAATTTATTAAACAATTTCCTGCCCACATATGTTGGACACTTCTCAAACTTAGTAAGCCGGTGCAGATCAGTTACCATAAGATCATTCATTCTTGTGTTATAAGAGTGAAAATCTTGCCCAATTGGATGAGTGTTCTCATTATGTTTGATATATAATAAGGTCTTAAAAATATATAAACAAGGAAATGTTAAAATATTTTTGGCCACAAAGTAAGGTCTGCAACTAGACAATAATGGCACATCAAACAACAGTCTGATCACTCTTTTTTGAGCTATAAAAATTCGATTACTTTCTACAGAATCTCCCCAAAATATTACATTATAGCTTAAGTGGTAGTATATTAATGCATAGTATATAGACAGAAGTTCTTTAGTTTCCAAGGTGTCTCTTAATCTATTAATAGCAAAAAACCCAGAATTAATTTTTCCGACCACATAGTTAACATGGGCATGCCAGGAAAGTGTTTCATCCACACACAAGCCCAAAAACTTAGTAGTCTTTGAATGGTTTAAGTAATCTATTCCAACTACTGGGATATTTGAGTGAGTTCTAAAGTGCATGTATACAGTCTTTTCCAAATTAAGTACCAGGCTGTTTGTCCGACACCACCCATCGAACTGGTCCAAGACAGATTTAAGCCCCAACCTGAGCTCCTCGGGCGTCCCTGCTGAGACCATCACTGTTGTATCGTCGGCGAACATCGTGAGAGCTCCCCCGTTAACATAATCTGTAATTTCATTTACGAAAATTAAAAACAGCAATGGTCCCAGCACCGACCCCTGGGGCACTCCAATATCTATGCTATTCATTTCTGACACTTCACAACCCACCTTAACACAGAACTTTCTATCGGTCAAGTACGCTGCCAGCAGGTCAAGGACGGGTCCACGCAGACCACTTGCACATAGTTTGTCCAAGAGAAAACCTATATTTATGGTATCAAAGGCTCGGGACAGTTCAAAAAAGAGCCCGGCCACTAGGAATCCCTCGTCAAGTTTTTTATACACTGACTCCAAAAACCCAGCAGCCGCGCTCTCCGTTGATCTGCCCACAAGAAAGCCATGTTGTGCGGGGTTTATAATTTTGAAACGATGTAAAAAATCATTAATCCTATTATGAATAATCTTTTCAAAAATTTTTGATATAACATTTAACACTGTTACCGGCCTGTAATTAGCCGGATTTGTAGGATCTAACTTTTTATATATGGGCGAAATTACACCATTTTTTAACTGGGTTGGAAAATGGCCTTGAGTGAACATTAAATTAGCAATATATGCAAGAGGTTCGCATAAGTTATTTTTTAACATCTTTACAATTTTTATGGAAACACCGTCCATCCCCACACTGTTCTTTGGTTTTAAATTTTTTATTATGGTAATTATTTCCTGACATTCAACTTGTTTCCAAACAAAACTGTTTGGTGCTTGAATCACTGGCAGCGTACAGGACGCCGAGATATTCCCTCCAAATTTAGCTCTTAAGCAGTCATGGGCGACGGTGGAAAAGTATTTTGCAAATGTCTCTGCCACCCGTCCACAGTCCTCCACGAGAATATCATCCACTCTCAGAGCCACTCTACCTGACTTTTTACTTTTACCTAAAGTTTTATTTACAATACCCCATACTGCTTTTTGTTTGTTTTTACTATCACTTATGATTTTACCATTATATTTCTTTTTACATTGTTTTATCAACATGTTATGTTCTTTTTTCTTACATTTATAAATTTCATTCACATTGCATTCTTGTATTTGTTTAGATAACCAAAACAAATTTTTAAGTTCCTGGCTACTTTTTACAACTGCAGGTGTTACCCACCTGTTGTCACGCCTTTTAGTTTTGTGGTTACTATATTTTAGGGGGCAATTTGCCTCAATAGCAAAATTTAATATATTTAGAAATTCATCATAGGCTTCGTCAACACCAACATCAATATAAACATCACTAAAGTCAACATTAGATATAAAAGACTTTAACATATTAAGATTAGAGTCAGACAAACTCCTATATAGATAACTAGATATTACATTATCATTACACATATCTACATTTATGTCACATTCACTGGAGAGTGACAGGTGGTCACTTATATTACCCTGAATGGTTTTAGTATGAATACTAGAGATGCCACAACCATTTGTCACAATATAATCAATTTTGGTCTCTGTTACGCTATTATTTTTATTTATTTGTATTCTGGTAGGTGCTGTCGATGTTACTCTTAATCTAAAACTACTGAAGAGATCCTTTCTTTACTTTACCCACATACAACCATGCCTTCCTTTCTGCAGCACAGAATTTCCCGTCATTCTCGGACGTCTCATCTCCGGTTCCTCTTATAAATAATTGTTCTTGTTTACTTAATCTATTTTCACTTGAGAAAGTGTTCTGTTTTTTAAGGTTAGGTTCCTCAGTCTGTTCTGTTTGTATTCCGTGTATTCGAGTTCTCGCCACAGAGTTGCCAACTATAGTTTTCGGTGCATCAACATTTCGATTTTTAGGATTCGGTTTTTCCAAACCCCCAGTGTTTGTATTCGTTTCGCCAATCATCTGACTCTGAGCAGGTCGGTTGGAGTAGGCAGGTCCGGAGCCCTGTCTTCTGTCCTTGAGATCCACTGCAGTCCGAGCTGCTAGAGTGGGGCCCTTGTTTACATTCACATCGCCCTGTGCCGACGCGGGTATAACCTCTTTATCAGCATTTTTCAAAAGGCTAATAATTATTTCCAGGTCGTTAATTCGCTTTTCTAATTGATTAATTATTTTATTATTGGATGTAATTTCCACTTTTGCAACTCGTAGGTCAGCATGCGAATTAATACAGTGTATGTTTTGACAAATTGGTGCGTCAACATTTAAAAACTCACGTGTATCATGAAACTCGTCACTATGCCGCCCGTAGTTTTCCTGAATATATTTTGTAACACTTTCACTCACTACTACGCTTTCTGGAAACTTTTGATATAAAATAAAATAAACTAGTGACTCTTTATTCAATGTTTTCAAGTCTGCTAAAATTTGTGTCTGCACTTGATCCGCCATGTTTGATCTTGCATCATTGAAGGAGCATTCAATAATCTTGTGGATAAGAGATTATCACTGATCGTTAGATCTAATACCTCCTGCCTATTGGCAGTTACAAAGGTTGGTTCAGAGCCCCTGTTATTAACAACCAGCCCCTCCCCTAGTAAATAATTGTATAATGACTCACCTCTTGGGTTGGTGTCCGTGCTGCCCCACACTGCATGGTGCGCATTGGCATCACATCCAACCAGTAGATGGATGTTCTTCCTCCGACTGTAGGCGACCAAGTTCCGCACTTCAATTGGAGGAGGTTGGTTTGCTTCAGCGTCCCCAGGAAAGTAGGCAGAGCAAACGATCATATCCGTTGTGCCCTGTCCCATGGGTATTTTGACAAGCGCTGTCGCCATGTCCCGCGAGCAATGATCTGAAATTTTGAAAAATTTCATGTTGTTTTTGATTAAGATACATGCTCTGGGTCTGTTTCCAGAGCAAATTATCCTACCTGATGTATTACCTAGGCCTCGTATTTGGCCTGTTGTTGATAGCCAGGGTTCCTGGAGAAGGGCGATATCTATCCGCCCTTCATTAAAAGTTTTGCCAAGGATGTATGAAGCAGCCTTGGCATGTTGCAGATTGGCCTGCAGAAAAATGGTCTTATTTTCCATTTTTCTTCCCAGTCTGCTCATTCAAGGGGGCCCTACCTCCTTGTTTTTTCGACCCTTTGATCCCCTTGCCAGGGATGGACTTTCCTTTCCCTTTCAGGGTGCCTGGTCGAGGTGCGACATTTTTTGAGAGGGATTTGGCTCCCTCCCTGCCACCCGATGTTGAAGTTGTTGCTTCCACCAATCCGGTCTCAGGTTTAGAAGCTTCTGTGAAGACAGGATCAACTCTACCTTCAGCTTCGTCCTGAGGGGTTTCGGCGGAAGTGCCAGCCTCCTGTTCATGTGGGGCATCTCTCCGTTCCCCCCGTGGCCTAGGACGGAATTGGACCTGTCCAAAGCCAAAGAAGGGTCTGAAGTCCATCCCCTTCAGAGTCGCCATTGATTCGTCATCAATGGCGAATGTCCAGGTTTGTCCTGGACCTGATTCTTTCCGGTGTAGAATTGTCCACTCCCGAGTGTTTAGACCACTTCCGAAGTCAACCGTTTGTGGTTATCATCGGGTATATATGCGATGCATATATGTGGTTTTGGTATGTCGACTCCGCTGACGGCTTTAAGTTGAGCACCCTCCCATGGCTTCAGGACGGCTACTACGTTCTTAAGACATGTCATGCTCGCGTCGTCAGCGCAAGTCACTTGCAGCCAGCCTGGCCTAGCTGCACATCCCAGGAAGCGGACTTGAGGTCCGTCTTCCGTGAGCTTGTCTATCTAACCCCTCTTGAAGGAATCGTTTTAGACGTTTTTTCGCCGAATTTGGTAGCCTCCTTCTCCTGAGAGTAGGTTTCTCAAAAGCGCCCAGCTCCCCTTCTGTCTCGCTCCTCTCTTCCTCTGTGGTGGTCAAGCCTAACAGGCTTCTTTCCGCCCCAGAAGAAAGGCTACTGGTTTCAGGATTGGTTGGTCTATTTCCAGCCTCTCCTGTTGTTGTTGTGGGGTTGAGGTTGATCTGTCCATCCTCAGCCTCCATTGGTTCAGGGACTTGACCCTCCCTGGTGGGTGAATTCTTTTGGTTTTGTTCTGCCATAAAAAATTCCCACGAGTAGCTAGGGAAAGGAGTCAACCACAGTAGAGCCCTGCATTGCTGTGGAGGGGCATAAGAATACGACAGGATGCTGCCTGGTTTCCTGAAGGCACGTATAATCTTCATCGCTATCACCATTCTGAGAATATTCTGACTCACTCTCACTCTCGAAGATGTGAAGGAACTCCTCTTGCTCTTCATGATCCCCCACTGAATTTAAAACCTCTGTTTGAGTTTCACTCTCTCTATTTTGAGTTTTGTCGAAGCAAATTATCACCTCTCTATTATTTTTGTTATCTTCTATGATAATGACATCACATGACACTATTACATCTTTCTTGTCTGCATCATAAAGTCGGTAGCCCTTAGTGGTGTCACTAAATCCCACAAGAATCATCTTTTTGGATTTTTTATCCCACTTTAGTCTTCTCTGCTTTGGTGCAAGCACCATCGCAGTGCTGCCAAATATCCTTATATGACTCACATCAGGAACTTTTCCAGACCAAACTTCTATAGGTGTTTTTCTATCTAATCCAGAAACAACACTTCTGTTTCTTAAGTATACCGAAGTGTTTATCGCTTCTGCTCAAAAACATTTTTCCAGTCCTGCATCAAATAACAAGTATCTCGCTTTTTCCACCAATGTCCTAATCATGCGCTCAGCATTGCCATTTTGCTCAGGTGTGTAGCTATTTGTGGTTTAGTGAACAATGCCAAATCTCTTGAGCATGTTTTTCACTGCCAGTCCACAAAACTCACCACCGTTGTCAGATCTAACAATTTTAATTTTTCTTTCTATTTGATTTTCTGCCATACTTTTAAACTCTATAAAGTATTTTAGAGCCTCATCTTTTGTATTGCAAAAATATACAAAAGACATTCTGCTGTGGTCGTCTTCCAACACCAAAAAATATTTGGCACCTCCCAGAGATTTTACCTCCATCGGTCCACACAAATCTGCATGAATTAGGTCTAACAAATTTTCAGATCTCGAACCCTTTTTCGGAAAAGGTTTTCGTGTTTGTTTGCCTTCGTTGCATGTTACACAATTATAATTGTCTATTTTTATTTTTATTTATTTGTCTATTTTTATTTCTCCTTGAAAATTTAAGCCTGTGACAGCCCCATTTTTCATTTTTGATAAATCCGTGCTATTTAAGTGACCAAATCTTCCATGCCATGTTTCCCCAGTGACCTTAGATGCCTCTGCCAAAAAGCATGGTTGCCAAATTTCCGTTTTGAGCTTGTAAATATTATTATTAAGGCTTGCCTTCCCAATTAACACGTTTTCACTGTTGTATGTCTTACAGCCCTTATTATCAAAATTTACAGTGTTGCCATTTTTGATTAATTCGCTGACCGACAACAAATTCGTTGTTAATTGTGGCACGCAAAGTACATTTGTGACACAAACCTCAATCACATCCTCTCCTATTTTACTTCTTAACTCAACATTACCAATACATTCATCTGATGCTGTGCTGTTATTGGCAACTGTGATATCAGGCAACTGTGATAGACAGACAGCCATTCTTTGTTTGGGGTTATATGCGCACTCGCTCCAGAATCCACACACCAATCCTGGTTGCTAAATTTGCCACTCATAAATACTGCACTGTAAACATGTTTTTGCCTTTGTCTTTAGACTCATCTTTGCTCTCTTTCTTGTTTTCTTTCTCCTTCCTTTTCTCAGGACCAGGGGCGAAGCGTCACTTTTTTTGACGGATAGGCTGCTTGGAATTCAACCAAAAAAAAATGTGGCACGCCCAAAAATTTGATTTTAAAGATAAACGAGCAAAAAAAGTTCCGTTGCTTAACAAAAAGTCTACTAAATCATCACTCATTAAACCGCTAATCAACTTCATACTGTTGAATTTATTCAAAGGAGTAATATTAAACAAAACAACAAACTGGATCGCGTTCGCCGAACGTACGATGCGGCATATGATAGTTAATATAAAATGCGTTTAGAAACTAATATAACGCATGCAGCCCGTCCCGCAGGCTAGCCTAAACGCCTGCTAGCAAAATCTGCTTTCGCCATCCTTTTTTCGTATCGTTCTTCTCGGTCCGGAACACGGAGAAGCGGACAAATGCCGATTACCCGTGGCAATTAATTGTATTTAGGCTGAGCTCGCATAGCCTTCACACGCGAAACCGAGCCGCCAGCGCGGCGGCGCGACGACAATAAAAATGATGTTATAGGTTAGATATAAAATAAATGTTTTAAATTTAAATCCAAGTTAAATTTATTTACTTTTGTAATTAAATTTGGGTAGGCTGCGCCTTACAGCCTTAATGGACGCTTCGCCCCTGCTCAGGACACTAATATGCAAAATGCCCTTTAGAATGACACCGAAAACAAGTTACTTCCTTTTTATTCTTGCTCAAGTAGGAATTGTCTGGTTTGCCTTTAAATTTCGTAGCAAAAGCCCCATTTACACTAGTATCACACTCCATGTCACTCATATTTTTCTGGTAATCCAGCTAATAGTAGGCTTCCAGCCCACCCATCATCTATGGCGAAACCAGTATTTTTCAACTTACTAGCACTTTCGACAATTTTAGTCACATACTCGCCGATAGAATCGCAATTTTCTCTGCGAATATTTATCATTAACCTTAATAAGGCGATTTTTCGGGTAAATCCACTATCGTCAGATGACGACTTTAATTTATCCCACAAATTCTACGCGTCTGTCGTATCCTTTATATGCACGAAAAGACTTCAATGCTCAAAATTATCTTTGATCTAGCTTGGGCTATCTTTGTAGCATCCGTCTCGGTTCCAAGAATACACCGTTTTTGCCCATCTAGAATCAAATAATTTTCTATCGCAAAACACCACTCGTCGTAGTTTTCCCGACCACGAAGTTTTGGCACACTTCCAAGAAAACTCGTCGACATTTTTTCACACACACTCAAAGAACGATTCTTTTACACTATTTCCTTAAGAAACACGCACTGGGCTCATAACCTATTAGAATAAATAAAACACACGTTCTCATTGAGATGATAAACCATAACTAACTTTATTTTAAGCATATATCGATCTACATTCAGGTGACGCGACATACACATAAGAGACTAAACATTCATTGTTTATCAGAGTTCCACGAATAATGCAGTGGAAGGCGCAGTATACAGTTTCGTCCTATGTTTATTAATTTTTTAAAGATTAGTGATATTTTAACAAGTTTTTCAGTTTTCTGTTCATCGTTTCAGTCCCTTGCATTTTCTTTAATGGCTTATAAAAATCTGGAGTATCTACAATACTTGAAAAACTCCTCAAAGCAGTTTGACCCTTTTCTTTTGCTGTTAATTTTAAGGCCTCTACTTCTACACTGAAAATTTGCTTAGTTGAAATAGAAGTTAATTTCGTTGATCCATATTTAAAAACTTCAAATTTATTAAGCTGTTCCACTTAAGTAAGCACCCATTCTTCATCTAGTGCTATTCGTTTTTTCCCGATTTCTATATTCTGACTTACACTCTCGTTGGTTAATTGAAGATTTGATAAAAATGTGTCTGTCATAACACCAATTTCGTTGAAGCTTAAATACCATTCATCCAATCTGGTGCTGTTTTTTGTCAAACCAACAATACCTTCGGCGTCTTTTGACAATTTATTAACATGTTCAACAGCTTGATCAACTGAAATTCTGTTACAGTCCCCACTCAGCATCTTGATAATAAACTGCCCTTCCATATATTCTTTATAAAATCCGGTGCTATATCCTCTAAATTTTTCATGTCGCTCAAATAAACACATCCCTAACGAGAATAATTAGTGTGATCGTACACAAAAAACCATGTAAGCATTTTTTGAGAACTTTCAACATGTAAAAGCCAGTTTCCTGTGCGTTCAGCGTATACAAATTCAAGTAGTATATTAACGAATTCTAAATAACTAAACCAATATTTGACATTTACCGATTGAGTCTCTATAAATTCGTTAAATATATCTCTCAATTGTTGGTCAACTATAACCATATGAAAAAAAATATTTGGAGTATCTTTCTCTTCTATTGCTTTACATACTCCGTAGTCATTAATTTAGAGTGATTTAAACTATAAATATCGTCTATTTTACAATCAGTCAGCCATTTTTCAAAAACGGGAATTAAAATTCGCATTAAACTCTCGTAGGTAAGTTTGTGGGCCTGTATAATTTTGTTGTACTTTTTTCCCTGAAGTATCCCTTGAACAGTTGATTCCCCATATAAACCGACTTCCAACCAAACATCGCTAAGGCCATAATTGTTCATGTGTAGACCAATAACTTTTAAAAAAACTTAACAGTATATGAAATCTACTTAATCTAATCACAACATGTTTGCATTCTTCACGTTTTAGCCATTGTATTTTTAGCCTTATAGTAAATGGCTTGATCAAATGTCAAAACAGTATTTGTTATGTTGAGGCTTTTCTGGTCACATCTTAACATTGTAGACCATACAATGTCGTATTCAGAAGCGACCAGTAACGTGCCGTGGGTATAAGGGCGGGAGGGGCGAGCTATTTCGAGGGCGCCGAATGATGAGCCATTTGCAGTTTGCATTAGGAGGCTGAGGCGGGTTCGATAGAGGGCGGGGGGGGGGGGGGCCTTCGCCTTCCTCCCAGCTCTGTATACTCCGAGTAGATGGCTGTTGTAGCTATGTTCTATATTCTTGTGGAGGATTCATGCTTACCTTACAATTGATTGCCTGTGGCTCCACCAGTGTTTTCAATCTATGATAATATAGGTTGTCTTCGGCTCTGACTTCAGGGTGTAAAAAGCACAAGTGCTAGTTTATTGACCCTAACGAAGCTGAAAAACCTAAAGGAAAACAGGAACACGGTCGACGTTTCGAGGAACAAATCTGCCCCCGTTGTCAAGAATGAACAATTCTAAAAATGAAAATGGTTAGTAAATTCAATAAAACAGTAAAAAGCTCTTGCAGATTGTCAAGCTTTAAATTGACCTTGGCAAGAAGACAATTATAATGTCATATCATTTAATTACTGGTTACGGTTACTGATCTTTTGGGTTAGTGTGATATTGAGGTGTTATTAGGTAAAAAAATTAATTCGTTTTTGAGGCTTTATCAAACCTATATCAATATCTCGATTTTGATGATAGTGCCCTTTTGCACCGTCTAATTTTGTATTACCTCCGGAATAAGGGTTACCTTATCATGTACTTCTATCCCTGAAAAATTCAGCTTGTGACAAAAAAGTGGGATCTAGAGCGGATATATTAACACGTACACTCTACTATAGTAAGGTACCCTTCTATAAGATATTTACTCATATTGTCAACGGTTTAATTGCTTTAGTTGCATTGTTGCCGGTAAAACGATATGCTGTTTACTTAGCTTTTTTTTTGTTTTTGTCATTGAGAACAAAAGGTAAGATATAATTTTATTATTATATTGCAACTACTATTTATACCTTAAAACCAAGCAAGGACACGTACATTTATTAAAGTTATTCGTTTAAATTTTTCTTTTTTCTTTTTTTTGTTGTTAGATAACATCTCAGAGTGTACCGTCCTTTTAAAAGGCTAGTGGTAATATAGGTGGTCATTTCTTAGTTTCTGGAAAAGCCGTTAACTTTGAATGAAATTTTGGAGGAGATAGAACATTTAGACGATATTTCTGATGCACTTGCACCGGTCGTCTTTCCGCCCGTTAACGCCAATGAAGATGTAAGAGATGAGGACTCTGGTGATGATGAACATGTGGTTATTGATAATCTTCCAGGGAGTATATTGCAAACAGAAGCTGAGCCGGTTTTCAATAGAGATGAAGCTAATACCAACAGCAATGGTCGATGCTCATGGAGATGATACCAGTGATAGTGACAACGACATTCCGTTGTCGCATTTTATGAAATATAGGAAGAAAAAAAATGTACAAGTTACAGGAAGATACTATAAGTAAGTCGCCCAAGTGGCAAAATGAATGTGTTGCCAATAATAATGCTCACTCTTTAGGAATGTTTTATCTTTTTTTGATGATGTTGAAATATGGCAAATGATAACTAACTTTACCAATCTCTACGCTGTACAACATAATAGAAATGGGGATGTATCCATTGACGAAATAAAGTGTCTCTTTGGTGTACTAATTTATAGTGGCTACAATAGCGTTTCTAGAAGATCATTGTATCGGGGAAATAGTTCTGATGCGAACCATAAAATAGTATAGCACTCAACTAATAATTAATACCTGCCTAAAACTAACCCAAGGTAATTCGAGGATATATGGCGCAGAAGGTGAGATGGCGCAATGGTTTTACAGCGTAGCCGCTAGAGCTACGGATAAGTAGAGACGCCCTGATGCACTTCAAGATAAACAAAATCCTGATGGGAGTTCTCAAAGTTTTCCCAAAGATTTAGCTGTTGATAATCAGCAACCTTGCTGTAGTTGGCAGACTGTAGGTGAAACTGTACTAAAGAAACAAAATGAACCGCCTGCGCCTGCAGGAACCAATGATGAAACTACTCCTGTAAATAATGTACCGTAATGTAGAAATACGGGATATCATCTCACCTGTTCCAGTTGCTTCTGCTGACGTTGATTCCGTTCGGCGAAGGAGCAAGCAGCTGGCAGAAATTTTAACTACCGAGGCAACAATTGACGAGAAAAAGAAAAAATCGGCTAAAAAAACATAGAAAGGAAAGAACGTTAGTAAAAAGAAACTAATTTTAAAGAAATCAAAAGTGATCAAAAGAAAAGCTAAAAAAGCTTCAAAAATGACTCATCTGCGGACGAAGACTTAGAAGAACCGACATTGGATGACTCTTCAGATGATATGGATGACACTAACCAGGCTTGCACTGGTTGTGGCGAGGAGTATTCCCAAACCACAAAATCTTGACGATTGGGTTCAATGTTTACGTTGCTCCAAATGGTTCCACGATCCTGCTCCAAGTTTGTTAACTTTTGTCACGACTGTGGTACCTATTTTTATGTGCAAAACAAAGTGACATTTTGGTCAAAAAATCATTTTTTCTTTGAGTTGCACGATCTCAATTCATCACTGTGGAGGAGATGGTTGTTGTTGACTATTTTTATTTTTTTCATGAAGTGTAAGGTTTATTTTTTTATTCATTTTATTTATTTAATACATGTTCCTAACTCAATAAGAATTCTTGTTAAAAATAAACGGCAATTCTAATTCGATGCAAGCATAAAAATATTAACATGATATTTCAAAAGCTATCTATCCTCGATTACCCTATACCTATAGATCATCTGATTATCAAATAATGGTAAATAATATTCACGAGATGTAAAAATATACACTCACAAATTTTACCACATTGAAATGCAACTTACCCGCTTTATATTTTTTACTGTGTAGTGGTGTTATTAAGTACAAAGATTGCAGCGTACTTTTATATGGCAAAACTTTAGTTTTAGAACCATTGAGGCACAGGAGATTAGAATCGAACCATGATTTAATGGTGAGTAAGTCACTAGATACAGTTCTGTGAAGCGCCGTAATATCCGGGTTGCTCCAAGTAGTAACTTCGTAAACTAGTATCGTCCTCAAAGAGACAGACTTTACCGCTAATGTCCAGACAAGCACTGTCGTTGATAAATAGCAGAATCAAAATAGGGCTTAGAAATGAGCCCTGGGGTACTCCACAATCCATTGGCTTGCAAGAAGACATCGACATATCAACCCTCACAAGCTGACTTCTGTTGTTAAGATACGATTTAAACCACTCGAGAGGCACTCCTCTGAATCCGTAGTACTGCAATCTGTTAATTAAGATATTATGATTTACACAATCGAAAGCTTTAGAAAAATCACAGAAAATTGTTGCTGTAGAGTGATGGTTGTTCAGGTTGGAGTATACATAATTAAAGAGGGAATGCATTTATGCATTTGTTACCTAAAAATCCAAATTGATGGGTAGTAAGTTTTTTTGGAAAATCCCCATTTTGGAATGACTTTTTAATTAATGTAGTAAGATACTTTAATGTGAATTCCGGCAGGTTTGCGAGCATTTTTAGAGTAAGCCCATCAGTACCAGATGAGGATTTGTTTTTAATTGTAGTGCGAAGCTCAGCTAATGCTACAGGCGTAAAGAAGAAACTGTGTAAATTCACATTAGCATTACAAAAAAAATGTTTAGGAGTTAGGTGATTCTCTTTTAGAATTATAGGTATTAACCTAGGAAACTGTAATAAGGATTTGAAATTTGGTCACAAAGTAGATGTTTAACTCTTCTAATGGATGGCGCTAAAATCTAAATATATGTTAAAAATGGGGTTATGAGATTTGCTAATCAGGGTAACGATTTGTTTAGGTTTTCCTTAGATTCTAAAAATGCAGTAAAATATTGGGCCTTAGGTATTAGAATTACAAAATTTTTATATTTTTTTGAATTGATGTTCAATAACTTTATACTATACTAAAATATAATAAAATGTATAAGGCACCATTGTTTACATAGCCATCCCTAATATCCCAAAATAATTTTCAATGAGTGTCTGTAATCTGTATTAAGATCAGTTTAATTTTAATCATTTTATTATTTAGGATAATTATTATCTTCATTAATTTTAATGTTTTGTTTGCATGTCTTGCTACAGTACTTGTAATTTTGTATGCGATTTTTCAGTTCCAACATCGTAATCTATTTAATGTACCTAAACTACACCGTTCATAAGTTGTTTCAAAAACATATAAATATGACCAGATGTAAATATAAAGTAGGTATTTATTATACATTGCCGTGTATAACCTAAATTTAAACCTGTACATATCCTTGTTCATTTTCATATATCTTGTAATCAGCAAAAATAAACCACCTCCATCGCGTCACTCGACACCAACATTACTCTGGTCACCGCCTTAAGAATTATCTGCCTCTGAACCAATGAAATCAATCCGAACGGTGGCCAAATACGCCTCCCTGCCTCCGATAAAGTCAAGTATCTCAGCCCCTGGACCACCTATTACGAACTTATCTGAATCTAATTAGTATCCGCTTAGCCGGCGCCACAGTTCGTGTGTGGTACACTGCGCGTAGGGTGCTTTCTGCGCCCTTTTTACGATTCTTTAATTACTAGTGATTAACTGTTGTGTTTTATGAGCAAAGTTACATTATCATAGACTTTTAAGGAAGATTGGATTAAATGATGGTACGTGTTACAAATAATTACCAATGTAAATGAATAGATGAAATTCTTTGAGGGGGTGAATTTCCTGTTAAATTTAAAATAAAACTTGTTTAAATTACACATAATAGGTATATCTAAGGTTAGGAAGAGATCATATCGTCAAAAATGTACCCAAGTACGTTTTGGACTCGCGCTAGCCTGAAAAAGAACGTTGGAAAAGAGGTCTACTTTCTGTTTGTGCCAGGTTAGGATGGCGCGAAAACTATCTTACAAACCTTTGTCAAACATCTTCTATATTAGGTATACCTATAGTACGAAGCTGAAAAAAAAATGGTATAAAGTTGATATTATATCAAAAATAAAATATTCTATACTTACCTACCTGCAGGTATTTCTTTTTTCGAAAAATATGTTTGTTTTTGCCTCTTTTCAGTTGCTAAATTAATGAAATGTTATTTAAACTACAAAAATAATTTTATAAAACCTATCTACAGCTACACTAAATAGAGGTAGATTACGGACTGAGGTATTTCTGGACTCCAGTTAATTTGTGCTTTAAAATGTTGCATGCTGTTGCATGTCGTAATATAAACAGAAATATGGTGACTGAGTTAGCAGGTATCAAGAGAGTTAAAAATTAGCCAATTAATCGCATTTTTAGCTCTATAAATTAAATAGTAAATTATTATGGAAATAAATAAAGCCAAATATAGTTTTACTCGACGTTTTCTGTGTTTATTTTCATTTGTTTCGCTTGCGCTTACATTATCTTCATCAGAAGATGAAACTCGAACTAAGTCTAACGAGTTATTAAAAATATAGAATTTCAGTTACACCAGTTTCTATCATTAGGTTCAATTGGCTTTGGTGAAATTAAGCCTTCAATTTTAAGTTCTAAAAACTTCAGTGTGCAGAAAATATCTGTGCTTTTATGGGTAATGATTTAAAAATAGGATATACCCAGGCAAAACGGTTGGGTTAAGAATGAACAATCATAATATTGACGCTGCCAAGCCAAATCGATCTCATTTTTCAGGAAACACATAAAATAGTATATTATTTTATATGGAGGAAAAGTGATACTTTTCATGGCGCGCTCGTATTTAACAGCCGAACGGAGTGAGGCTGGTAATAGAGAGCAAGCCATGAAAAGTAACTTTTCCTCCAAATAAAATATGCTATTTTTTCTTCAAATGTCGACAAATTAATGCAAAAACATCTTTTTTTAATAGTAATAATATCTAATTATTATTAAAGATAAATGGGTTCGCAAGGCGGCTTAGACCACGGTCGTAGGTGGCCTTGCTTAGACCGGTGTCGGTGAATATAATTGTAACATAAAGCTGTCAGTGGACACTGTCAACAATAATTATTTTTTAAGATTGCGTATTGCGTGTTAATTCCGTATTGATAAGCAGTTATTGAGTAAGTTCGATTAAATAATAACCAATTTGTTCCTAAATTAGTGATTTTTAGAAATGCTGTCACAAATTGAGTGATAAATACAAATTGTAGTTTAATAAATCTTGAGTTGTTGACGCTTATTTTGTTGTCTGTTTGTATTGTATCTATGTTGCTATGACAACACTTTTACCTCCGCCGGCGGAAAAGTGAAAAGTAAAGCTCCGGCGGAAGAAAAACGAAACTTCACGGCCGCCTACACAGTCGAGTAATGACGGATTTACTGACGTTTGAAGAAAAATGATTTTTTTTTTGTACTGCTTATGTTTAGTCGCCTAATAGCTTAAGAAATTAGTGATTTATTTCACAAATTTTAATATCATTTGGCCGTTACTTTGACTTAAATACCTAGTCCCTGAAATAAATCAAAAACTAAAAAAATTGCGCTTATGTCCAATCAACATATGACAATGGTGAATATGCCAAACTTGTCTATGGCTTTTATGTTTATGTCGATCAGATCTAATAAATATTAGCCAATGTGGCGTGTAGAATGAGAATATGCCATTTATGAAATAAATAAACGTTTTAAAATATAGTCGCTTATGCCACCAACAAATTAGAAACAAGATTTTTTACAGGACTAAAAATATTACAAATTTAGGTAGAGGTATGATTATAATAATATAATATAATTATGTCTAAATAAAACACAAAAAATAATATTGTTTAAAAAAATATATTTTGATTTTATACCTCGAAGGCAATGAAACTAATAAGTACAAAAAGAGGTTTAAGAAACTAAAATTTAAATTATTTTCTTTTAATAACAGAAACTAAAACAAAATCTTAGGCTTTTCGGAACTCAAATTGCTTTAAAAATATTACAAAAGTTCATCTTCCACATTTGTTTCATCCAGCTGATCTGGAGCGGTATTACTCGTTTTAAGAGATAAAAATTCTGCATGATACTCCGGTTTGACAAGATTTTGACAGAAGGTTTTTAAATTTTCGTATTTAAGTTTAGTAATTGGCTGTCGAGGGGTTAACCGCTGACTAGAATTTGTACACTAAAATACCATATTTGACAAATAATACCAAAAATACCAAAACAAAATACCAAAAATACCAGAAAATACCAATATTATATAAAAAAATACCAAATATCGTAAAGATTGCCAAATAATACCAAAAAATACCAAATATTACTAAATAATACCAAATATTACCTAATAATACCTAAATAATTTAATTACGCGGGCGTGCCTCAGGGCGCAATTCTTTCACCAACTATGTTCCTCATCTATATTAACGACCTGCTGACCGAAACGAAAAATCCTGTTTACAGTTCTGCAGATGACAGTACCCTTGTCTCCCAATTTAGATCAGAAAAACCTTTACCAGCGACTGAGACTTAGCACCACAGACAGGAGCAGATTACAGCAATTAATCAAGACCTGGAGAAAGTTCAAATTTGGGAAGACAGAAATTTGGTCCAGTTCAGCAAAGACCCAAGCAGCCATGTTATCCAAGAGGGCCAATACGGCGGGCCCTGACATCATTATGGCAGGATCGACCATTCCTTCATCCTCGTCAATCGGACTGCTGGGTGTCTCGGTCAACAGCAATATGTCCTGGCATGGCCACGTTGCTAACATTGCAAAATTAGCCTCCCAGAAGCTTGGTGCGCTATTTCGCAACAAAAAACTGTATACACCGCAGCAGTTGCTGTTGCTCTACAAAGCACAAATACGACCGTGCTTAGAATATTGCTCACACATCTGGGGTGCCGCATCAAAGCAGACCTTAAAGCTGCTGGATTCCATTCAGAAGAGCGCTGTGCGTCTTGTCGGCGACTCGGAGTTGACCCGGAACCTGCATAGTCTGGAACACCGCAGACATGTGGTCAAGATGTCCCTGTTTTACAGATACTTTCACGGCAGATGTTCACAGGATTTGGCCCGCCCCATCCCGCTCCTGGCAACGCCTGTCAGACAGTCACGACAGACGGCAAGAGCGCACCAGTACGTCGTACAACTGGAAATACCTAGAACTTCGCTTTACAAGAACTCCTTTGTCTGGCGCACTGCATTACTGTCGAACTCACTCCCAAGGCATCTGTTTCCCCCTAATTACAACCTACAACAATTCAAGAACCGTTTCAATCAACACCTTCGCACACACACCGCTCGTCGATCGCCATAGAATCTCCCTTTAGTGTGTGTGTCACTACCATAAGAAAAAATTTTAGAAATTCAGCTTAATAATCGAAAGTGGATGAAATGTATGTTGTTTATTGTCCTGATATTTTTGTAACGGCATTTCTTAGTTAAAAAGTATACTAATATTCTAAACAAAACATGTAGACATTAATATAAACCAATACGTACACGTTAGTTATTATTAGATTTCCTAAACAGATACCACGAGAGATACCTAAACTATTAATCCCTAATTGTTTTATTTTTGCATGCACCATGCACTAACTGCTACCTACTTTTATAAAATATTGACTTTTGGTAGTAGTTCCTTCTGTGCTTCTCCCAATGACGTCACATGCTGTTACCATAATGTACGCGGCCTCCGTCGCAAAGCAAACGATTTTTATAATGCCGTTGCTGCTTGTACCTACGATGTCGTTGCTGTTACAGAATGAGGGCTCTAACCCGATATTTTGAACTCTGAACTCTTCCCCGAATCATATGTGGTCTACCGTTCTCCGACAAATTTGCTTCCGAACAGCTGGATCCTTTGAATGTTCGCGAAGGAGCGCGACTCATTGACAGTTTAGGTTGTAAGCTAACTATTAATCATTTTATTTTATATATATATTTATTGTTTACATACCTCCTTCTACTAACGATATCCAGGTAGAAGTTTTCCTGGAGGCTCTTTCGTCAATAGATATAATGCTGAGCAAAAATGTAATAATTCTGGGAGACAATATTCCTTCTTACACTACAAGCCTTCCTCCCAATGCTAAACACAGACTTTTGACTGGATTCAGTGAAATACTTAACCGTCGCCAATATAATAATACACCTAACATTAGCCACCGCTGCTGGGATCTAGTTTTTGCCAACTTTAAAACTTTCCTGCAAAAAAACGACGTACCACTTGTTAGTGAAGACCCGTATCATCCATCCTTACTGATTAATTTTCAAGCGGCCTCACATAGGCAACTTTCCTGTAAACAATGATGATCTACTCCTTAATAATTTCAGAAAAGTCAATTTCATAGCTATTATGAGCTAATGCCGAACACTGACTGGTCGCCTATTCTCAATGGCACAGATGTCGGTAACTCATGTCAGAGTCTTTATGAGATTCTAAATATCATATTCGCTACCTGTGCACTTCCGTGGCGTAGGCGCTTTCCTCCATGGTCTATCAAGGAACTCATTGACAATGTAATAATAAAAGAAAAGGCCTATCGTGACTTTAAAACTCATAAATCTCCATTTTACCTCGCCAGATATAAATCTTTGCGCAGCTTAATTAAATCGAGCTCCAACCAGATACAGGGATTATATCCGGCATGCCGAAACAAGCACTTCTGATCCATCAAACTTCTGGTCTTTTATTCAAAACAAGATAGCTCAATCCCGCATTCCAGCCACTATGAAAGACACTCATCACTCTTATCACGGACCCCAATGTGTCGTTTCGACTGCAAATATTGATCCGTTAATGCGGTATTCCGATAGCATCGACGTTCCGCCAATAACTACTGATGATATAGTTGTAGCAAGCAAATAACTTTAAAACAAGATCACCCCTGGCCCAGACGGCATCCTACTTCATTGTTAGAGACTGTTCCATCGTTTTGTGCAAGCCCCTGTGTCATATCTTCAATCTGATCCTGGAACTGGGCATGTTTCCCGAAACCCGAAAGGTTGCAATAGTCTGTCCCATGCATAAGAAAGGGCGATCCAATAGTTATTGAGAATTATCGTCCTATCTCCATGTAACTTCTACAAAATATTCGAGATTATCTTGCACAAATTTTACCAACATCTTTGTTATCAAACTGCTTTACTACTCCTTCGTTAGATCAAGGCTGGATTATGGGTCACTTGTATGGTGTCCGTGGTATGATTGCCACATTGATTCGTTGGAGGCTGTGCAGAGGCGATGTCTCACGTATCTTATGTTCAGAGAGGACGGTATTTACCTAGACCGAGGGTTTGATCATAACCTTTTGTTGTCTAGATTCAGGAAACTGTCGCTGTCTGCGCGCAGATACTCACAATCGCTGACATTCCTTTATAAGCTTCTCCATGATGTGATCGATTGTCCCTTTCTTTTGGAAAGTATACCATTTCATGTACAGCGTTTAGCAGCTAGACAACAACCCGCGTTCAGTTTGAGATTGGCGAGATCTAATATTCTATACCTGTGCCCCATTCACAACATGTGCAAAAATTTCAATCTTGTATCAAACGCCTCTCATATACATACCAGCAGCTTGTCTAACGTCCTGAAACATCTGTGTGAGGCGCCTGCTTTCTCCTCGGGTTTCCCACCTTAACTGTATCTCCGCATTCTTCATCTGTATTTCCCTTGTTTTAATTTCTTTCTTCTTTGTCACTTCTTATTTTGGCTTATTTTGTTTCTTTTTTTAGTTTCCCTAACTTACTTTGCGTTCTTGATCGGTTTCGTTCCTCTCAAGGTTCCTCTACATTCCTTATATTTAGTCTTAGTTTAATTTGCTAGTTTATTTTAATTATAACTATTATTTATTTTATATTTTATTATTTTTCTTTGTATAACAATATTTTTGTGAATTACTTGCTCTTAATTTGTATGTGAATTTCCTGTAATTGGGCGTTTGCCTGTTGGAAATAAAGAGCTTATTATTATTATTAGCATTGGAATTTTTTTCCGAATATAGCTTCTTGTATATATTACTTTTTAAAAATCATGGTAGATTAAGCATTGGATAGTGGGCAATTATCGATTATCAGGATCAAGCACAAATTATGGTAGATTCCGATAATTATCGGGCATTTGGCAACACTGTTTAGGACATCGAACAAGTAGGTGCGACGTTGCGACATGTGCCTTGTGAATTATGCATAGTTATTGCGCATGCTCATATTAGATAATTGTACAAGAAATACCATAAAATACCACTCAAAATACCAATAATACCAGACAAAATACCATATAATACCAAATATTACCATATAATATACCAAATACCTATTACCCGATAATACCAAATATTACCAGATAACACCAAATATTACCAAAAAATACCGAAATAATTCCAAAAATACCAAGCCAGTGTACACCAAAATACCATCAGCGGTTGGCCCCTCGTTGGCTGTTCACCTGAATATGCTAGGCGTGGAGTAGAACCTTTTTTAATTTTAAAGCTAATGGCTTGTGTTTTTGGATCCAAAAAAGTTGTTTGAATTTTTATATTTGTATGGTTTTTTAATAATGTAGCACTCATCTGCAGCAAAAGAAAAATGGCATAAACGCCAAAAATCGATCGCGATATTATGGTTTCTAAAAAGATAATTTGTACTATCCTTAAGTGCATAGAGAATTTTTGAAGGCACTAGCATACAGTTACAACACAAAAAGTTAACTTACAATTGCTTGCGTTTGGCTCCACCTGCTTTTTTCAATTTTGGAGAAAATAGAGCGTCTTCGGCTCTGGCTCCAGGGTGTAAACAGCACAAGTGCTAGTTTAGTGACACTAACGAAGCTGAAAAACCTAAAGGAAACTGGAGCCAAAGGCAAGCAATTGTAAGGTAAACATGAATCCTCCATAACAATATAGAACATATTTACACAAAAATTTAAAATACATACCTAATAAACATGTTTTTTACCTAAGAATTCCATGGAGCGATGGCGCTTGTGCCAACTACGTTTCAAATAGTTAGATTTGTCACAAACGCCTTGTCAGTTTTTAAAGAAATAAGTGTGTTCATGCTACAAAAATCAATAAAAATATAAAATACCCCTTTATTAAAATGATTTCGCGCTACTTGACAATTCTTAAAATACTCTAACCCGAGAAGAACAACAGTTTGTTCTTCTCGGCTCTAACTATGTAAACGGACCGAACTCTTTAAGTGTTTGATCCAGATTTTAAAATCCCTTTTAACGATGCAGCTAAGTAAAAAAAGTATCCATTTTGGCGTTTGTGCCGTTTTGGCATGGCAGCGTCGCGTCGATATGAATTATTATTATCAAATTCTAATTTAAAGAACTCTATGTGTAGAGGTTTATCATCTCTACGCCAATGCAAAACAAGGTAATTTTTTGTTTATTTTTGTTTGTGCTTTATTTTTTTCGCATGTGCATTTGACCAACTTTGCCTGACTACTCTGGCAAAGTAAATAGCAATTAAGTATTATGATATTGTTAGGCAGGAACAAAGAAATATATTCGAATGTTTTATTTAAATATGAAAACAAAAACAATAATAGATCCACAATATACTTACTATATATCATATTAGTCACAAAAGTGTGAAGTAAAGCCATTGTACTTTATGCAGAGCGCGGGTGCCTAATTTTGACATTCACTGTATTGGGTCCAGTCTCTGCAGTCCTCTGCGGAACGTTAGAAAAATGCAACTTCTATCGGACTAGCCCTAATAAATCTTCAATTTCCTAAAAATTATATTGTTGCTCACTATTCGCACAAATCGTTTTGTTTTTCACAAGAGTTCGGTGATTTCTCTTCTTTCCCTTTTGCAACTTTGACTCAGACTCCCCAAATTGCTGTTATTTAATTGGAGTTATGATTTCAGAAATCTCTGAATTTTCGGACTTTCGTTTTTTATGATTTTTTGGATCATTGGTATAGGTCTTATATCAAGAGAACTCTGTGGTATAGACGGCGCTCTAACATGTCTATTATTATTATGTTGAAGGTGCAAAAACATTATGATAATGATTTTGGTGCTGTGGCAGTAGGATTATGAAATTTTCGGAAACATATTATTTGAGAAATATTAGAAATATTTATTCAAAACAAAGAAATTTAAAAAAACTAAACACTTTAAAGCAAATTGATATTCAAAATTAAGTATCAAATACGAACAAAAATTCACAGATCTTGCAACACGCGCAAGTATTCTAGGTGTATACCAGACACAACTACTGTTATGACTTCTGATCTGATTACTCCTACATAGATATATACACCCTGTATTTTTTTAATGCCTAAATTTGGCATATTCTGATAAAAATTGGTTAAATCTAGTTTTAATCAGCATATAAAATTAACGACATTACCAAGGTACGAATCTTGGGAATACAAAAAGAGATTAAAAATTTGGTACATACGTCAAATTTTTGCATCTTAAAAAAACCAGAGTTTAATCAGTAATTTGATGTCTGCTATGATATTAGCATTTTATATGAAATAAATCAGGAAAACAAAGAGGTACAAGGGTTGCGAGGTGTCCTGGATTTCGCAGGATGTCCTGGATTTGAGCTTCAGATTCCAGCGTCCTGCGAAGACCTCTTCCAGAATGCCCAATTTCCTGGATTCCATGAATGCTCAAATTATTCTTCATGGGAATTGTTTACCTTTACCATTTCACTTAAAATTTCACTCACCGCCACCCCGGGCCTCGGTCCCAGTCACCTCTACCGCCCACCGCGAGACCGCCTTCTTTCGTTAAGCTGCTACGCTACTTGTTTGTATTATTGTGTTTAAAATTTGCAGAGTTCTATTTTGATTCGGGGATAATATAAAAATTAGATGGTGCAGTGAAAGGTGGAAGGTGGAAAACTATTTTAAGGCATGTGCCGACCCACGGGCTGAATCTATATCCGTCCATCGAAACATTACCGACTATTTTTGCAGAAATAAAAAGTTTTTCCGCTATCCGTGCGGAAAATTGGTTTTCCCGCGGAAATTTTTTTCCGCACGCAATATTTAGCAATATCATATGATACATATCTCAGAGTGTGTAGCAGGCTTAAAGCATTTCGTTTTGCTTAGCTACCAGGTTTCCAGGTCGCTAAGAACGCTTAAAGTCACAATTATTAGAAATCAACAAACTGACATTTTGACATTATTATTATTTATTTGTGATCAATTGCTTTTATATGTGCGTATTTTCCGTAATTTGGCATTATTAGAATTAATTTAAGGGAATTTGACAATCTGACCATGGAAGACGGGTTCCAGAATATATTATGAGCGCAGCAAAAGATTGGATAGATTTGGATTTGCTTCCAGAAAAATCATCCAAAGTCAGGTACATTCAAGAATACGAAAATTTCATCAAATGGTACGCCGCCGACAAGACAACTTTAGTACAGAAGAGGTGCTTCTAGTTTACTTTCAAGAAATTTCAATGAATTTTCAACCTTCTACAATGTGATCCAAGTAATCAATGGTGAAATCTATGTTAAAAATTAAGAAAAACCTTGATATTAGCAGCCATTTTGGTAACAATTGCATATACGGTTTTCTGCTATTTTTGAATTATATAGAAATTTTTTATAGTGTCACATTCTAGTGTCCTCAGTGATTGCAAATACACTGGCGGAGAACAGAAATCGTGCTTTTTTATTTTTTTTTTCAACTAAACAAACTTACGGAACCTTCATTTTTTGACTACGCAAGTGCGTAGTGGCTTAAACGAAACGTAACTAACCAAAGCTAACCTAAACTAACCAAAGCTAACTCAAACTAACTAAAGCTAACCCAAACTAACCAAAGCAAACCCAAGCTAACCGAAATTGTTTCGCCTATGCTTTAGTGAAGAAAGGCTTGCGCTTCGCGCAATCCTGTCTTCATCCAAGTGCGTAGCGGCTTAAACTAACCGAAACTAACCAAAGCTAACCGAAACTAACCAAAGCTAACCTAAACTAACCCAAACTAACCAAAGCTAACCTAAACTAACCCAAACTAACCCAAACTAACCAAAGCAAACCCAAACTAACCAGTGGCGAAGCGTACGAGTAGACAAGGTAGCCGCTGTCTACTCAAAAATTGTCTACAGTTTATTTGCCATTAATTTATTTGGTGAAGTTGTACTAATTGTTTAATTAACATTTTAAAAACCGTAATACACAAACCACCACCGACTTACTCTCCTTATATGTCTATGAATCTCCAAACGAAATAAAAACGGCCTAATTACAATTTCCGGACTCCAGGAAGACATTTCGAGATTTGTCTTCCGAACTAATCCAAACACCCATCAGGCAGGCGGCAGGCTGCGAATCAGAGCTCAGTGTATGTCCGCGATTTTCACGAGCGCGAATTATGCTGCTGTGGGATACCGTTTACGGGAACGTTTGATATGGTGGGCTGCAGTACTTCAGTTTTATTTTGTTTCAGGACTGCTGTAAGCTCTAGTATATGTTTTTATCTAATATTTATGTATATTACTTTTATATGTTGATATGTATTTTTCCCCAGTTACCCTCTCTATATTTACTAGCACAGAATGTTACCATTTTATTGAAGTGAAACTTCTTTAGCGAGAGTAAAGGGTAAAGTCAGAAAAAGTGAAACACTTATCAAAGTTGAAACGCTTATCAAAGTGACACGCTCTTTTTTTCTTAAGCATGTTCCAGTATAACTAGAGGGTTGACATTTTCAGGACATGTAGCCGGGATAAAATGAAAATTCTGGACGAAAACTGGACCCCCCCCTAAAACTAAAATAATTAATTTCGGGAAAATGGGAAGAGCTAGGGGGTCGAAATTTTTATGGGGGCATACCTTTGACTACATGGGAACGGTGCTCTAATTTAAGGGGAGATTTTGGGGAAAAACCGCAACGGAGCCTCGGATCGAAAATCAGCGATGACCCTGTGTTACCGGGGCATCAGTGTGGGGAATTATAACCCCCCCCCCCACCTCCCCGGATAACCAAAAATTTTCGAAAAAATGGGAAAAATTGAAAAAACCTAAAAAATTGTTAGGAACGTTAATAAAAGTATTATAAAACGAAATAAGGAAATGAAAATAATAAAAAAAAAGTTAGAGAAACGCGGTTTTGGCGAAAAAAAGGCGCAGTAGTTCAGCTAGGAGGTCGGTGATAAGAATAAGAATGCTTTATGAATTGAAAAGAACGAAAAAAATGTTCGGAAAGTTTTTAAAATCATTATAAAACGAAATGAGAAAAAATAATAATGAAAAACAAACGATTGGTCGGAAAGTTAACGAAAGTATTATAACACCAAATAATAATAAAAAAGGGGAAAAATTGTTCGGAAAGCTAATAAAAGTATTATAAAGCGCAATTAGGAAAAAATAACAATAGAAAAAAAGTTTCTGCGAATAAAAAGTTGAAAAAAAAGGAAAAAAAAATGTCGAAACCGGGGTGAGAATTAAAAAAGCTCAATTCGTAATATCTCTTTCACAAGTTTCACTTCAGTTGTATGCTTATAGAGGTGAGGCACATATATTTTTTTATATTTTAATTAGTATGTATCATTGTTTTATTTCATAGGGTTTATGAAATGGAGAAATATGAGATGATAAACATTTTTTGATATTAACAACGATTTTTATTCTTTGTCTACCCAAACAAAAAATTCACGCTTCGCCACTGAAACTAACCAAAGCTAACCCAAGCTAACCGCCTAGGCTTGCGTGAAGAAAGGCTTGATGTGCTTTGCGCAAGGCCTTTCTTCACGCAAGTGCGTAGTGGCTTAAACGAAACGAAACTAACCCAATTTAACCTACACTAACCAAAGCTAATCCAAACTAACTAAAGCTAACCATATTATTTTTGTATTTTTTCTTACAAAAAAAACGCAATTTCTCTTCTCTCCCAGTTAATTTGCAATCCCTAACGACTCTAGAATGTGCCTACATAATTTTTTTTCATATAATTCAAAAATAGCAGAAAACCGTATAATCAATAATTACCGCCATTTTAAATTGATTTCTTTTTAAAAAAGAAAATGGTAGGTTTTAGACCAAAAGAGTTTAAAGCTTTAAACCACGAACATGTTGAAAATTTTTTAAGCATTGCGCCTGATAATACTTATTTACTAATCAAAGTCGCAACTATAATTGGAATCGCTGGAGCCTGTAGGCGAGAAGAATTGAGTTATCTGTTGTGTGAAAACGTAGTCGAAAAAGAAGATTTGTTTCTGGTGAAAATACCAGATTGAAAGACTCACCAGAGTAGAAGCTTTGTTATAACTGAAGAAAAAATCTTAATTTTATCAGGAAGTACATGTATCTGCGTCCCAAAAGTACACCGCATCAAAGGTTTTTTGTCAATTTCCAGAAAGGTAAATGTACTACCCAAGCTGTTGGCATTAATAAGTTTGGTAAGATGCCATCGGACGTGGCTGCTTTTTTGAGACTTCCAAATCCAGAGACTTTTACTGGACACTGTTATAGACATCCTTCGGCCACTATGCTGGCCGACGCTGCGCGCTGGAGTGGATATTACTAATTGGAAACGTCTCGAGGGATCGCAATCGACAAAAGTTGCAGAATCATATGTGGACGAATCTATGGATGAACAAAAAACGCATAGCCAACCAAATTCTATGTTCTAAGAAGGAGAAAATTCCAAGAAAAATACGCCTCCGCCTTCGCCTTTGCCTTCTACAAGTTTCGCGCATGAAATTGATACTATTGCTGACACCAATGGACCAGTGAATCAGCAGCAGTATGACAAGTTAAGAAGAAAAAGTGTCAACACTATTGCCAACACCAAGGAGGCTAACCATCAAAATGCTCCCAATTTCATTAATAATTCGTTTAAACAGCTTTTATAGCCCTGTGTTACTTTTAAATATATAATAGTTTGTTGGTTATAGTTTAATAAAAACTGGCAATTTAATACTACGAAATATGAACTTATTTCCGCACGTCTGTAGAAAAACTATTGTACCTAACACTTGCCGAAAATATTTTTTCCGCACTCGCCTGCTTCACCAACTTGCGCTACGCGTCATTCGGTGAACGGCAGATTCGTGCGGGAAAATGAACTTTCCACACTTGTTAGGCAAATAGCTATACTTCATCTCCGTCTCCCAGGAAGAACATATTTCCGTTACCCTTCATCGTTTTTTTCCGTAGACGATTTTATATTACAACAAACTGAATGATACTTAAGTTGTTTTCATGACACTAAAAATTATTTTTGAAACGGAACAAAAACTTGAAAAAGCTGATTTACTTTGTTTCAAAGTCTATGATATTTAAAATTATCTAAGGCAAAAATTAGTCAAAGGATAAATGACAAATTATTTGGTTTTCCTGCAACAAATTTTCTAAAAAAGTGTCTTAATCAACAAAGTAAAATAAAGGAATTCTTTTTAAAATTTTATAAAACTTTACTTGATTATCTTGATTTAAAATATGATTTTTTTGGAGCACAATTTGTTTTCTAAATTGAATATTTTTTCTCTAAATAAAACTTTTATTTTTGAGTCACTTATGAAGATTCTAACTGACATTAATTTTGATAATTTATATGAAGAGTTTTGTATAATAAAACCTACCTTTGATAAAGCTCTATCTGAGGAGGAATCTGTTATCCAAAAATGGAGTAACATACTTATTGCGAATGATGAACTTAAAATGTTATTCAATATGACCATGACAAAGCAGAGCAGAGCTACAGACTAAAACAAATTTTAACTTAACTTGTAAAAAGTTTTATAATATGGCAATTAAGAACAAAATGCCTTTTTCTTCAAACGTCAGTAAATCCGTCATTACTCGACTGTGTAGGCGGCCGCGAAGTTTCATTTTTCCTCCGCCGGAGCTTTACTTTTCACTTTCCCGCCGGCGGAGTGAAAAATGTTTTTATAGCAACATAGATACAAACAAACAACAAAACAAGCGTCAACAACTCAAGATTTATTAAACTAAAAACAAAACTAAAATTTTTATTTATCGCTCAATTGGTGCATTTCTAAAAATCACTAATTTAGGAACAAATTGGTTATTATTTAATCGAACTTACTCAATAACTGCTTATCAATACGGAATTATACCGCAATCGGAGACGCAATTTAAAAAAAATAATTATTGTTGACAGTGTCCACTGATAGCTTTATGTTACATTACTATAGGAACAGCCTGTGCCTATTCACCGACACCGGTCTAAGCCGCCTTGCGAACCCGCTTATCTTTAATAATTATTATTACTATTAAAAAGAGATGTTTTGGCATTAATGTGTCGATATTTGAAGAAAAAACAGCATATTTTATTTGGAGGAAAAGTTACTTTTCATGGCTTGCTCTCTATTACCCAATCCGTTCGGCTGGTAAACACGAGCGCGCCATAAAAAGTATCACTTTTCCTCCATATAAAATAATATACTATTAGAAGCTCTAAAGTCAATAATAAATATACCCTTTCATTAAAAAAATAATAACCTATTTTGTTAAAGCATTTTATTATTACGTTTTGTTTTATAAGAATTTTACCTACAATATCAATGATTTTTATTTAATTAAGGACCTTGGTGCAAGCAAAAAGAGAAACAAAACTAGTCTCTATTTTTCAAAATTAATATATTTTTGCCTCCTTAAAAGATTTAAATAAAAAAGTGACTCATCCGTCCATTCCTTTCTTACACCAAAAAGTCATCAATTTATGTGATGTAGAAAAATTATTAAGTGTTGAGTTTAATGAAAAAATATTCCAACTCTGTGTCCTGTAATTCTCAAAACTAAACCTGGCAACCAGGTAACATCGATATTATAAACATCTTAAATTATGTTTCTAAATATTTTGTTGATATTATTCCTTCATCGGCCAGCATCGTAGCAGTAATCAAGATCATGTCGCATAATGCGCCCGGTAGTATTTTCAATACTAAAAAATATATATTCGGAGTCAAGAGCCACGCACAAACGGAGCACGATCAGCAAGAGGCATATCTTATTGCTTTCATAATTTTTAATGAGGACATGGTTTCTAGAATATTTGACGATAATTTTTCTTTGGGTTCATCTACATAAGTTAAATCAGCTTTCTCCATATCTTCTTCAACAATCTGTTTATTTTCATCGCGACCTGTATTATTGACAAAAATTAAAGTTTTGGCTTTTAAATTTTTTGTAATAAGTTTTCGTTCTGAGACACGTAGAGTAGTTTAGTTGCTTTGTCATTGGTAAGCCTTGGTAATGCGATTTGCTTCAAATTTGGGTGGTTATTGTATGTTGGAAAACTGAAATACTTGGCATAGTAAAAAATTTTATTTTTCATTGGCGTGCGGAGTAAGGGGGTCAAAGGTGGTCGATCTTTCGGCATAAGGATATTAGGGCTTATTTTAGATAATTTTTTCTATTATATTTAGATTAAGCATCTCCAAAAATCCGTTTATCCATATTTTCAAAATCTCAAAAACTGATTATGGCAGAAATGAAAAATTAATTAATTTATTGAAACACTTTAATTTTTCAAAATTTGTTTATGCGATAAGAAACCTAAAAATTACTATTTGTATTTGAAATTCGGGTCTCTTCAACATAACCACCTTCCAAGACAATACACTTTTGAATAACTCTTCTTAACCGTTCACTCACTTTTCTTAAAGTTTGGGGAGCAATTTTTTGACACGCTTGCCTAATCCTTACTCAAAGTTGTTCTCTGTTACGCGCCCGAGTGACATACACTTTATTTTTCAAGGGCCACCATAGAAAAAAATCACAAGGGGTAATATCAGGCGATCTAGGGGGTCATGGTTCTAAAGGGCTATTTCTAGCTATCCACTTCTTAGGGAAATTTGCATTTAAAAATTTTCTAACTATCGGAGAATTATGTGCGGGGGCACCATCTAACTGGAAGTATAAATTTTCTCTCTGTGCTAAAGGCAATTCCATAAAAAAAAACATAAAAATCATTTTGTAAAAAATGTAGAAAATTTTCTCCGTTGAGGTTATACAGGAAAAAGGGGCCAACAATTTGTTCGTTTAATATGCCACACTACGCGTTGACTTTTTCAGTGTATTGGTTTTTACATTATCGTAAATGTTGCCTTGTCAGTAAACATTATGTTCTTTAAAAAAATCTATCGTTAAGATAGTTACCTTGCAACCATAGGCAAAATTCAAACCGCCCGCCGCCGCGCCGGCGCCGTTCAAAATCACCATCTGAGAGTATGCATAAATTTTTGCTTAAATGCCCTCACCCTATTGCGTTTCAAACACCTCCATATTTTATTTACATTTAGAGTAAAGCTGGTAGAGACGTCCCACCTTTTTTTAACCTGGCCCAAATTTCAGAAAAATAATTATTAAAAGAAAATGAGCTTGTTTTTCAGTAACTCAAACTTTATTCAGTTATAATATTTATAAAAGAATGCAAAAAAGACAAGTTTTATTTTACAAAAATACATGAAAAAAACAATTGTATTGGTCATCTCTCCCTCAGTGGTTGGGTAAGATGCCTCACACAGGGTGGTAGTGATGGCCTCTATACTGCGATACAAAATAATGACCAAAGTAAGTTAAATCTTCTTCTTAGTAGCTATTTTTCCACAGAGATCGCAAAAATTAACAAATTTGCTGCATCCATCGTGAAACCATTGCTCTCAGTGTATACATTTTACTCAGTCATCTTTCTTGGTGGCCTCGGAATATTTTTCTTGAAACTTGATGAAGACATTTTTCTTTTTCTGTTTTTCTTCAGCTTCAATTTATTGCTGGTAACTGGTTTGGAAATCATTTTGATGTGTAAACATCTTACGCGGCGGTATGAGGGTAAATCTCGGCAAATGCGACGGAAATTGGGGGACAGAAATGTGGGGACGGAATGTGTAAACCGATTCTAGCCGCGAAGCGGTATTATTATACAATTTTGCCATTTAAAATCGTTCTAAACGGATTTTAGACCATAAAAAAACATATTTTAAATTAAACGAACCGTCAAAAGTATTATTTTTTATCATATTATATTCGCAGTGTATTTGGATCCATAGCACAGCTGATTTTTAATGGACGGTTTAATTTAAAATGAATTTTCGCTTCAAAATCCACGACAAAATCATCCTAAAAAAGTCCGAATTTTCGGATTTTTATACAATTCTGCGGTTTAAAATCATTTTTAAACGGAATTTAGACGCTAAAATAGAATATTATTATTTTGAATTAAACGAACTGTCAAAGTATTATACAGATACCCAGACGTTTAAAACAATATTGAGTCACAGCCCTCTTCTAAAATTTGAAAAAGTTGGTTATTGACTTTCCCAAATCAAAGGATGTCGGCCGAAGATACTAGGTAAATAAGCTGTGTCCATATATGTTGATGTTATTCCTGGTGGCATTAGATTTTCGTGTCGAATTTGTGCAGTGAATTAATCCACTCCGAAGCTGCCAGTAAGTATTATTAAAAAATCCTTACTAACATTATAAATGCGAATGTGTTTGTTTTTATTCTATGAACAAGCTAAACTGTATAGGTAACGGCCATAGCACGTTGAAAATACCAGTACCCGTCCGATCACTGAAGTTAAGCAACGTCGGGCGTGGTTAGTACTTGGATGGGTTACCGCTTGGGAACACAACGTGCTGTTGTCATTTTTTTACAACCGATATGTTTACACATCAGTCTCGAGTATTAGCACACTCGCTCAATTTATTTTTCTTTTGCTTTCTTTGCTCTATATTATTAGCATCAGTCAATACAGTAGAAATATGCTGAGCTTTTCTTCGGATACTTTCCAAAGCCTGAATATTTGGTGGGAGTGAAACCTGATCCAAATTTTTTCCTGGAGTTATATCAGAGTTTTCTTGAATTATCGCTGATTGAGTTAAATTTTGAGAAGCAAAGCAGTGGAGGTGCTAGGCTGAGGGAACATTTCTCGTGCGGGTATGGTACTTGGTCTTGATGGCATTTCTTGAGCAGTTCTCATAAGAGGCTGTTGCAGTGGCAGTGCTTCCTCTCTGTCCACAGTTTCGTTCAAAGTTACAGGATCGGGTGTGGTCTCTCTGGAAGGATTTAGTATATTTGTACGTGGTATGGCAGTTTGGGATAGGAAAACATATTCTGGAATGGCTTCTGGATTGAACGGATGTACACCAGTTGCTTTAGAAGCGGAAATTGCGTTTCCTGGTATTACTGCCTTACACCATGCCTCATTCATGAAATGTCCAAATTGGAGGCGACCAATTTTTCTGGAAGGATTTGTTTGAATCCAGTTATTTGCAGCAACAGCATACACAGATTTTAATGACTTAAAAATCGCCCTGTCAAGAGGTTGTAACCAGTGCGTGTTATGTCTTCCTGATAATTATTATATCGTTTTGCAAATTCTAGCATCTCAACGCAGCAATGAGAGCTGTGACCATCCACCAACAATAAAATATTACCTTTAGGTTTGCGTGGTGTAAAGTGAGTCTTTAGCCACCTTAAAAACAAATCTGAATTTATGTCGGCTGATTTTTCATTCATGTAGATTTTAGACCCAAGAGGCATTTCATCTTCGTATTCAGCTTTCAGATTTTTGCCTTTAAATATACTTATTGGAGGTATAAATGTACCCTCAGCGTTACAGCATGCAACGACTGTAATTGTTTCCCCCTTCTCTCCAGAAGTTATTGCAGCCACGTTTTTGAAGCCTTTCCGAGCGATCACCTTTCCTAGGACATTATTCAGCTGTAGCCCTGTCTCATCCATGTTGAAGATATGACTGGGTTTATCAAACAAGTGAAACTCCTCTAGGACAGAGCGAAGTAGATCAAAATAATGATTTACTCTGTCTAGAGACAACATTCCTAATCCTCTGGCTATGGAAACACCTAAAATATCAAAAACAACTAAAATTAACTACCTACTGTAATTTGATGATTTATATATTTATTACCTTCAGCTTTTCTTACGGAGAACTCGGGATTTCTTCTGAGAAAAGAGCGAAGCCCATCTTTACCTGCCAGTTAATTTTTAAACTTATTGTGAACGTGTAAAGCGACTGCAAACTTGTAGGGCATTTGCCGAAGATCTAAATGACGATGCGCGAATCCATAGATTTGCAGTTTTATTATATGTCTAACTAATTTTCCTTCATTTTCAGCTCCTAAGCTGCTATCTGCGCCCATTCTTCCTTTTTTAGAACCGTTTGACTTCAGCCTTCTACGAAGAGTGCTTGATGGTACACCATAATTCCGAGCTGCATCATTCGTACCTAGTTCTCCGTTACGTACTGCTTGCATAGCTGCCACTAAATCACCCTCTGTCCACTTCCCTCGTTGAGGACAAATCCTTTTATAGATGGATGGCATCATCTTAAAAAAAATTAGATACCTAAATTAAAATGCCATATCTACCCACTTTGACTAGGGCATCTATACCAAAAGATGGTATAAGATGCCCCACCATGCAGTTTGTGTGAATCAACATGTACATACATTTTGAGGTTAGAATATTGTAACACATGCATTTCGCAATTTTTTGACAAAATTGTGAATTAAACAAATAAATACTAATCATCTTACAACCTATAGCGTAACCACGTATAAAAATGTTCACCTACCTCAAAAAAACATCAAAAAATTTTCTAAAATACGACAATTATCAGCAGCAACATCTCCTTCCTCACCTGAATGACAAACAACTGATTGGTAGAGGCGTGTCGTTATTTTGGAACGTTATATTGTGGTAACGGAACGAAACGTTGCCCGTTTCATGAGGAACGAGTTGTTACTTTTGGAACGGCATCAGCAGGGCGATCGTCCGTGTTTCGGGATTACTGATTACTCCTAGTTCCACGTTACGCGGAACGAGAACGAACGAATGTCACCGGAGAGCGGTGCACAGAACTCGTTATAGACGTGTTAGTTACGTTCTCCTTATTCGTTGTTATTCATTACGCGTTCCGTGCGTTCAGCGTTGCACATCGTTTTCAACATTTCGTTCGTTCTCGTCCCAGTTACTGCTGCACAGTCAACGAGTAAACATAAACAAGTACGTTTAGTATGTAATCACAGTCGGTAGTATACTATAGAAGCATTTATTTTATTAAGAAATAAACCCCCAGAAGAACAAATTTATTTTTAAACGTCACACAAAATAATGTAACTAAATTAAAATAAATTCTGCAAATAAAAAATAACAGGTTTACAAAACGTTCTTTATTTAAACTGAACTAAAGTAAAACAAAAACGAGACCCTGCGTGTTATAACGTAAAAGTAAGCAAATTTTAATTTTATTCTCACAACTAGGTATTCCTACTTTTTTTGTTTATTACAGTTAAGAAACCTCACTTGTTTCACCTTATTCCCATTTAATTTACTTCGCCGATCCGACAAAATTTGACCAGATTTTGAAAAGAGCCTTTCACACGGCACCGACGTAGCTACACATATAAATGTTTCTTTTACCAATTTGCTTAAATTTGGGTAATTGTGAGAATTATCCCTCCATCAGTGCAAACGATCGTTGTTCCTTCCAATCGGTTGTTTTTCGAGATATCGTTGCACCTCGATTATAGCCATCTATTGAGCCGATCCGGAGTTTTGAAATGAGGCAATTTTTTTATCGAAGCTTCTTAAGACGTTGTCATCACCTTCAACATCCATTCTATTTTCAACAAAGTGACTCTCTTTTTCTTCGAACATTCCGCTGCTGCTCACGTTTGATCTTAGCAGTAAGCTTGAAAATTACTGCTTTTTTGCATTGTCCCCTATGTTTTCACTGGAAAACCCAAAAGTCTTAAATCGGGGATCTAAAAAAGTGGTTAAAACCAAAGAATTACTATTTTCTAAGTTTCCTAATCTTGAATTTAAACCTTGCAGTATGGCATTTATAACAGCTTTTGACGGATTGGAATTCGTCTTTTTTTAAAATTCGAGTATACTTCAATGGGTCCATTTGTTAAAATAATGACATAAGAGGCTGTAACGTAATTTTGACCACTAATTAATTTTGTGAGGCCTCCATGGAAACAACAGGTAAATCATTGTCTATTAGGGCCATAGTGGTTCTAATGGACTCCTCTAATTCAATAAATCGGTCTACCATGTAGAAAGTGGAGTTCCACCTCGTAGACACATCTTGTATCAACTTTTTTCCCTCCTTTCCTAGCCGTCTTTGTTGCTCCATAAATTTTGCCATCGCTGACGTACTTCTCTTAAAGAAAGACACGATTGTTTTTATTTTATCCGTGATTTGAGTAACATTTTTAAGAGAATCATGCGTAATTAAATGAAGTATGTGCGCATAACACCCGAAATGCTTCAGTAGCAATATTTCCTTAATAGCCTTGCATATATTGCTAGCATTATCCCTAACGACCATAAAAATTTCCTTTTGGATATTCCACTCAGTTATTATTCGTCTTAACTCATCGGCTAGATTAACACTTGTATGGGAATCGTTAAAAGGGGTACATTCCAACACCAGACTTTGGAGCTCAAAATTTTGATTTATATAATGGCCTGTTACTGCCATGTAATTTTCTGTATTTCGCGACGTCCATCAGTCTGTCGTTAGCGTTATAGAGTCAGCTTCACAAATCCTTGCTTTAGTGTCATTATATACTTCTTCAAAAGCAGCTGGCAAAAGAACCTTTGCTATTGTCTTTCTCGTCGGTAACTCGTATGAAGGATTCAAACTCTCCGTGAATTTTCTAAAGCCATAGTCTTCTACAATTGAGAATGGTTGGAAGTCCAATTTTTTCTTGTACTAATACCAATTTTTTTCTTAAGGAGTGAACTCACAGTAGTTTGCGTCGGAACTTGCTTAGAAGAAGTTGTTACATTCTTAGATATTTCTTGAGATGGTATCGAAGTAGAGATAGACAGTTGTGGATCAGTAAATTCAACATCAGGGATCGGTTTTGGATCTCGAGTTGCATTTGATGTATTACTCCGATCATCATGAAATTTTACTAAAGGATGTTTTCTATTCATATGTTTTTTTAGATTGGAGCATGTTGATTTAAAGCTTAATTCCTGCTTGCAAATGTTACATATTGATATGCATTCAGATTTTTCTTTCACATGGTAAGAATTCCAATTTTCCGAAGACATTTGGCAATTCGTACAAATTGCCAAAAGTTAAACAGTGTCTTTTTTCAACGTATTGATAAAATGGCACAACATCGGAGAGTAGTTCTTACAATAATAAAAACTTTAATTTCAAAGCACTTTTTGATTAGTGTATACAAGAATAACAGTGGTTGGCGTGCTTTCTGAATCTCAAGTAGAAGATTTTAAGGAAATTAATTATTTTTTGGTTCTGGTGATTTCAAAATTTATTTTTTATTGATATGTTGAAGATACCAGAATTAAAAATAATAGTAATTTTTAGGTTTGTTATCGCAACTAAATAAACAAGTTAAAAAATTAAAAAGTGTTTCAATTGAGATAACCCACATCTTTAAAATACTATTTCATTAGACCTGATACATTCATTTTTGAGACACCCTATATATGTGTATATTTTGAGACACCCCTTATACATGTAAAAGATAAAAACGAGTCATAAATTGAAGTCGAGTTTTTGCGAGGTTTTTTGGAGGAGATCCGAAAGGTATTGCTGGAGAACGAAAAATAGAGAGTCAGAAACCAGCGGGGTGTACGGTTTGTTTTGGTGAATTGTTTTGCTTCTGTGTTGCAATATTATGTCATTACAAGTCGGTAAAATGAAACTTATAATATTGTTATTAACATAATTTGTACCATTATATATTTTATACTCATTGATAATTCATAATTGATGGTATTAACCTGTATATATATTTTGATATTGTTATACACCTTATTTGCACAAATATTTCACTTATTTCCATTGATAATTCATATTTGATGGCATAAGGTGTGTATATATTTTGATATTGTTATTAACATAATTTGCATAAATATTTCTCCTATTTGCATTGATAATTCATATTCGATGGCATAACAGGTGTATATGTTTTGATATTGTTATTAACATAATTTGCATAAACATTTCTCCTATTTTCATTGATAATTCATATTCGATAGTATATCGTGTGTATATATTTTGATATTGTTATTAACATAATTTGCATAAATATTTCTTCTATTTTCATTGATAATTAATATTTGATGGCATAACATATGGATATATTTTGATATTGTTATTAACATGATTTGCATAGATATTTCTTCTATTTTCATTGATAATTAATATTTGATGGCATAACAGGTGTGTATATTTTGATATTGTTATTGACATAATTTGCACAATTATTATTTCTTTTATTCTCATTGATAATTCATATTTGATGGTGTACATTTAATGAAATCGTTTTATGCTGTGAACAACACTGCTTTAAATGAAAACAAAAATGTATTGTTTGCTGTCTTTTCGTGCTGGAATTTTGGTTTTAGTATGACTGTGATTGCAAGTAAGAGCTTTTGTGAAACTACTAACATTTTCCTACCCTGACGGGAGAATATCCTAGTTATAAATGTAATGATCATTCTAGAGATATTGGCCCTAATTTCAACTTTAGCTGAGTAGCCTCCGTATCCCAGGACCTCAGTACCCTCCAGCGGCGACTGGCTAACTAACACCCCTTTTCGGTAGTGTAGTGGTTATCACATCCGCGTCTGGCACGCGGGAGACTCGGGTTCGATTCCCGACCGAAGAGCTATCTCTTCAGTTTTAAATGTATTGTTACAAGTGTAGAACTACAAATTGTGGTACGGGACACAGTTATTTAATTAATTAAAATACTAATAGATTATACAGCATAATTCGGTTTAGGAATTTAGATCGAGGGTTTCTCTGCCGTACTCTTTCCCCTCGTGAATTCCAGGCTGAGTCCGGCACGTTTTTCTTTAATAAATTAGGCGTATTAGGAATCTGTGGTTTCATTTACATGACGCACCTTTCCCTCAAGTTTCCCTAAATGTGTTCCGTTGAAGCGCATAATGAGTGAGTAAAATTGTGCAAGATATAATAATAACACAACGTAGGTATTGGTCCTCTTTTTAATCCATTTCTTTTTAATTTAATTTGACGATCATTGGCAAAATAAAGGCAAACCACAATTTCACTTATCTGATTCAACTATGTTGAATCGACCCGGGTACGTTATACTACACAATAAATTATTTAATTTTTCGCTTCTGTCATAATCAGATTTTGAAAATATAGATTAAGGCAGTCGTTCCCAAATTTTTCCTTTCAATTAAAAATTTTCCTTGGCGTCCTAATCTTAGCAAAAGTATGAAGTATGGCTACTCGTAAGAGAGAGATAAAAATAAACAACTAGACCTAGTGAAGTAAACTGACTGGACCGTAGATAAAGTGAAAGTGACGTTAATCCACCAATCAGAAGCGGCTAATATTGTGAACTAGTTAAAATCATTAATTAAATATCACCCTGTCGCAAGTTTGAACTTGAACTTGAAAAATGTTATATAAACATTTACTGTTAATTATAAACAATTTGATCGGTCGACGGGAGCGACTTTAATCCTTAATGATGCAGCCGTCAGCATTTTGTAACATATAAATACGCAGGCAAACGCCGAGTTAATCAGACTTTCGGGTCTCTCAAACCGCTCAATTTAGTCGCTGGGCAGTACACAGCCCATCCAATGCCAACACACACACGAAGAAGCAAATCAAGTCGACGCCATTTTACCACGCCTTTCAAGGAACAAAGAACCCAGAACCCACTACGATCTACGGCAGACAGCATTGCAAAAGAAGACTGCTACGAGCGCCATCTACCAGGCTTTGCGTAAACAAGCAGTCCGCAACACAAAAGGAAACTACTTAAATGGAACGTCCGACAGCCGACAGCAAAGGAATCTACAAACAACGACTTATTCAGTCGCTAAAAAGCGTAACGTGTAATTTTCGTTTATTAAAGCTAATTTACATAATGTTTACTGTAAATGTAATTTGAATATCATTATTAAAAAGTGACGCAAGATCGCACTGCAAGTCAATAACTTGAGAAAATAATAAGATTCATAAAGTCATAAATATGATATGTTGCATAATTTCTAAAACTGGCATGTTGAATTAAGTCAGCAAGTAAAATAAATTGTGTCATTTGATATACCAATATCAGTTTTGGATAGGTCAAGAAATATAACTGAGTCAATAAACTGTTATAATGCTGTTAGCAAATATTTTATACATAGACGGGAAAGTCTATATACTATGTAGTTTTGATAAATTTGTAAATAACGGATTTAAAAATAAGAAGTAAAGAACAATGGCTAAATAGAATATAGACAGGACCGGCATTTGCAATTTATTCTAAAGAGAAATAAGTTTAACATACCGTAATATTGTTAATATAGGATAGGTAATTTATTTTTAGACAGAGCCGCAATAAGTTGATTTTTGATGCCAAGGAAAAAAATTCATTATCTTTATAGATA
Source organism: Pissodes strobi (assembly GCA_016904865.1). Lineage (NCBI taxonomy): Eukaryota > Metazoa > Arthropoda > Insecta > Coleoptera > Curculionidae > Pissodes > Pissodes strobi. The sequence continues at coordinate 46,088 of MU186297.1, read as the reverse complement.
TACCGCACTAACAGTCCTTTTCCAAAAAACTAACAGCTATAAAGACAATGAATTAATGTCACCTCTGTTGGGATGTACGCATCTTAATAGAGGAGATATCATATGAAAGGCATCTTATTGTCCATAGACATAAAAACCTAGTTTTAAAAAATGGCATTATAAGCCAGTATAAAAAGATGTTCTCAAAAACGGATAGGTTTGCACTAGATATAAGGTAGAATAGATCAATAAGCCTAAAGAAATCAAATCGAGAGGGTGTTTATCATATAAAATTAGTAATAAGTTAAAAACAGAACCGTATTTAAATAATACGTTTGTCACGTAGTTGCTTTATTAACACAATGAATATTGAGACGTAAAACGTTATTGGCCATAAAAGCAAATAAATTTTGAAATAATACATCTCTAGTAAGCAGCCGGGTTTATGAAATTATGATTTTGTTAATAAGACAATAAAAAACGTCACAAATAAGAAAACATAGGATAAGATTATAACATTGTTAGTACAACTTGTAAAACTATTTTTCTTTTGTTACATGTACCTATAACTAGCACAAAAAGCGAGGCAAACCATACATGAACTTACTACATGAAATGGAAATGGGTGGATCTAAGCCAGAACAAGTCCACTGATGAAATATATATTAAATTATAATAAATTTAGGTGCAATACAGTATGTCTTCTCGAATTGAGGTCGGTTTTCTCTCTTTTAAAGCCAATAAGTCAGGTTAAAACGTTGGGGACCAACGTTATCAGGGAGGGGGAATGTGTGAACTAGTTAAAATCATTAATTAAATATCACCCTGTCGCAAGTTTGAACTTGAACTTGAAAAATGTTATATAAACATTCACTGTTAATTATAAACAATTTGATCGGTCGACGGGAGCGACTTTAATCCTTAATGATGCAGCCGTCAGCATTTCGTAACATATAAATACGCAGGCAAACGCCGAGTTAATCAGACTTTCGGTTCTCTCAAACCGCTCAATTAGTCGCTGGGCAGTACACAGGTACGTCCACTTCTAGTTGTTCTATCCCACAACCCCCATAACTGAGAACACTTATACACAGGTATAAGGTTGTCAGGTCCTTACCTAACCTGGGTGAACGTATGCATAGGTATACGGCATTCGGGGGCTACTAAAAGTATAAGAGAGAGTCGAATTTATGAAGTATTAGAACTTCTAGTAAAGGGATAGTTTTTGGGGAGTTTTAAAAAGTAGTGAAAGTGCCTTAGCAATTTGTGATAAACTTAAAAGACTTACCTTATAAATATCAGAACAAATACCTAAATAAAAGACAACCCGCTCACATAAACTTTATTAATAAAATAGTAACGTCGCTTGCTAGACAAACTTTGAACTAAGCCTCCCTCGAGAAGACATGCATTTCATATTAATTGGGTATAGGGTAAACTCTTAATTCATCTATAATCTTAAACACGCCATTATTAGTATACAATCTAACCGTTGTTAAGTGTGTTTGTAAATAAACTTGTTGTTGTTTTTATCGATGTGTCTCCTTTATTATCTCTTCTCAACTTGACGTAGTGCGTTCCTAGATCTGAGTTACTCTCCTACACGCTAAGTAAGGCGTGTCGTCACAGATAAAAAATTCAAGTCGTGACAATATAGCATAGTACTATGACTGTAAAGGATCTTAAAATGCTACTCATTCTATAAACGAGCAAACAAAATTATCAATAAAATGTCTTCTGCGATCATAATTTTGGTTGCCTACAGACTCATATAAGGGTCAATGTTCCCCATTTTAATTAAATACATTTATTGTTCTTCATCAATACCTTCCGGTGGCCGGGCACATTTTCTCCATTCTCTCTTGCCACATTATGTAAAATGCCATTTGAAACTATAATATTGCTAGCCAATTCTGGTTTATATCCACACTCCAAACAATCGCTCCACAACATTTCGAGTTCTTATATGTGATTCATTGTTCATATCCACTGTCACATAAAACAAGAAATACAGAGATTAGTGCATTAAAAAAATATTGCTACTATGATATGGCCAACTAAGTTCCCTCAAATTCTCGACACTCTTAAGGTGCGTCCAGATCTGTGACAAGACCGCGTATCGTGACTCCGCCGCGAACCTCATCCCGTGTAGTCTGCACGGTACTCCGTAACCGCAACGCGCGACATCACCGCGTTTACCGCGTGGCATCACTCCCTTCCATGACCTGTCGGTCTTTTGGCGTCGCATCAAAGGGATGCTACGCCGCTTGGTTCGACAAGTCTGGACGGGATCGCGTATCATCAGAACGTTTTGAATATTTAGTTGGATTTTAACCAGTTTAGCGGTCAGTTTTTATTTTTTTGTTTCGAGTTGGTATTTGTTTTTCTAAAATCAGGATGAAATGGACACAGGAGACAACTTCAACATTTAGAGAATTATATGAGAAAAGGAAATATTGTGGGATACAAAAAAAAACACACTATTTATATTGTCTTTTAGCATTCCTACGAGAGCCTCGCGTACTTCTGGGACTTTTTCACTTACTGATTGCTTAGCAATTTTAAGTACGTGAATGAATCACCACTATCACCAGTAGCTAAATGTCTGAGCTTTACAGCTAGCCTCTCTTGAATATTTATAGCTCTCCTCAAAAAAGTGTTTTATAGCAATTTTTGGTCCAATTAAAAAAAAAACGCTAATTTTTTAAATGTTAGATTTTCAAGTAAATGGTTTCCTCCATATTTCAGTCTTTTAGTGTAAAGGTGTTGCTGTCACCATCTTTCTTGTTTTATTTTTCTTTTATTACGTAATAAATTATCTATAACTGTATGTATAAAATGTGTGTATGCTGCTGCTGCAACGTCCATGATGACCGACTGTTTTTTATTGAAATGAGTGAAACGCTGCGAACGCGACTATGATACGCGACGATGACACGCGACGAAAACAGGCGAAGATGACACGCATCGGAGTTCCCGACGCTGTCACGTCACGGGGTTTTGTCACAAGTCTGGACGCCCCTTAACCTACCTAATAATAAATTATCTCCAAACTCATTATTTTGAAAACGAGCCTTGATTCTGCTGTTGTTGAAAATGGTTTGGTCATGTGCAGCTACAGGCCACCTTACTACTGCATGCATTATTTTGAGGTTGATGTTGCCAACCACTTGTAGTGGGTATGAGTATTTATTGAAAAATAACTTTTTCTATTTATAAAGACCTCAGGGTCTGCTCCTCCTAAAAAAATATTTCACCTTAAGTATTATACCTAAAAGTAATCAACTAACTGTCATTATTTGGAGATTGTAATGTCATGTGGGTCCATCGATGCGATAAAAGTCAGTTGAGGTTCTGAGAATTTCCTGTTGAGTTTATGACATCATAACGTAATTGGGCCTTGTTCTTGCAATGTCCGTTGTAACCCGATTTAAAATTCTGGAAACCGTGGTCTGAAGGCAGCCAATAAAATCTGCGATTGTAGTGTGATGCCCTGCACAAAAGTACAGACGCAATGTGGCCAGAAACTGATTCATCGGGGCTAGACTATTATTACTAAAATAAATAAGATGGTAATAGCCGTTATACCACTACACTTTATAAAGGGTTTTCCAATAAGAGGTGGTATTTTGATATTCAGAGGAAAATGCCATTTGAGATAAATGATCGGATGTTTATTTCATTATAAAGAGGCAGGTATGCCGTTAATAATGGAAAATAACATCAGCCAAATGACCACCACGACTACGCCTACAGAACCATATCCTTTTCATGAAATTTTTCCATAACCAAATCGCAAAGTGGCTGCCCTATGTCCTCGATATCCTCACGAATTCCATCTTTGAGGTCTTGAATCGACGCTGGGCTGTTGGCGTAGACCTTCTCTTCCACGTGGCCCCAAAGGAAGAAGTCGCAAGGTGTTAAATCACAAGATCTCGGTGGCCAATTGTGATCACCTCTTCGAGAGATAACACGGTCCGGACACTTTTCCCGTAAAAGATCAATGGTCTATTCTATTCACGTTGTCGGGTAGAATAGACACATCCTGCTATTTATCAACTTACAAATAATTTTGGAATTCAATTTCTTCTTCTATTTTTTTTCCAGGAAGCTGAGAACTGTAGGTTTCGTAAGTCGAAATCTTCGAAAAAATGAGTAATTGCTCATAGCTTCGAAATAATCACTCATTTCCTCTGCGAGGAAAACCAAAGTTGATGATATCGAGGATATCTAGGTCATCCTCAATTAATATTTCATCTTTTAACTCCATTTGATCCCGAAATAATAGTGCAAGAAAATAAGAAAAACTCAAACACAAAAAGTTAGTGCCAAAAATTACTTTGAAGGTTAGACGTCGGTCGTTTCGCTAATCCACACTTTGTTGACCGATTAGATAATCTGAAGCTTAAACCAGATTTTTCTTGCGGTGCATAGTAAACAATAATCTAATCCAGGTTTGCCTAACTAATCCGCGAAATTAGATTACGCATGTCCACAGCTTTTGCATAGAAAAGTTAGTAGGTGACCTAGGCGCTTGTAAAAACTACCTGCTTATAATCATTTACGATTAGATTTAAGAAACTAACTTATATTCTATTTGCCAAGTTAAATTTCCTTGATTATCAGTTTCTTCAATAAAGTACTTTACAAAGGGTTAAGCCCGTCTCCACCTCCCCAAACTAATTCATGAGCTATAATGTAAAAAGGTTTTATCTGCAAGCCATCTGGGGTGTCTTCATCCCAGAGCTCAAGCATTTTTTGCAATTCGGCTGATGACAAAACCGATGCACTAATCTCTCATGTTGACGGATCTCGTTGCAATTGCGGACATTTGGCATTCGTTGCAGCTCTGGCGTTTGCAAATTCAACATTCGAAAAAGGATAAAATTTGCCATTTATGATATTTTGTGTAAAAATACTCTTGTAACTGTCGTAGAGTTTCATACAGATTTCACTTCACTCTCCTTCTAATCAGTTGCATCTTTCCTATGCCTATTGAAACCAAAATCCTCAATTTCACTCCAAGTTCCTCTACAGATATGTCTTCTCCGTCGAAATTATACGACTTCTCAAAGCCAAAATTACTAAATTGTCCAAATACTTGCTGTAAATTTCTTGGTAATAACTGGTGTTAACTTCTCAATGTCTTGCCTGACTGCTTCCGTATTTTCTAGACCAAAGCAATTTATTTTATCGGCTCTATATACACTCGAAAACCACCAACTACCTATATTCTATATTTAACTACGTTTAGCTACTACGAAATAAACACAATAACTATTGTAAATAGCATTTTTCTATTGTACACCAATTTCATTGTGAAATATATCAGTCTTAGTTCTATAGCAGTAATTGCATGCTGGTGAACCAAAGCCCAATGTAAATTTGGTTTCAAATATTTTGGTGAAAAATGTTTTTTAAAATTTGTACTCATCATCAACCGTTGTCTTATACAGTTTAAGAAGTCAGTTTATATCCGGAGAAGATAGCAAATAAAGTATCTTACTTGTATTAAGCGCGGAATGACTTTCACATAACTTTAATTTGGAAATGAATCTGTACACCTTTAACATTTTCTCGGAGTATTTGTTAGATTTGTGGTCTCCACTTCTATCTTGTACCTCGTTTCCTCTCTGCTGTTATATTTATTCGTCATTAGCCAATTTAAAATACGTTTTCAAAATAACTTAGGGCAAACTGGCATTTTTTCCTGTTTGCTCACCACAAAAAGTAATTGAATATAAAACGCCGCCGTTTGCTTTTTCTTTGTACCTCTCGACCTCGAACATGTCGTTTAGGGATCCAACGTCCATCAAAAATAATTATTGCCGCTTGTCCAGTTCTCTTTTGTCTATTTTAAAGAAAACACTTTCAAGCATGTTTTTTGGAATACCGCCACATTTAAAAAATGTGTCTCTTCCTGGAGGTCTTGGATGCCGGCAAAGACGGAGAACATTAACAAGCAAGAGGTCTGTATTTTTATATCTAGAAACGAAATATACTTTTATTAAATTTGTATTCATTGACTGCAAAAAAACAATAGCAACTAAAGCAAATGCACACATAGGTATACTACTTGCCTTTTTTGATAATCCAGTTCTCGTTTAATCTTTTGCCGCAACTTGTTTCTCAATCCTTGGCTGTTTATTTCTACAGAGGCACTCTAAGGTTTTCCACTATATTGTATAACAACTGTTAACTCCTTAATCCAATTTAACACAAAAAGAAGACGGTAACAGGTGTACTAAACTCTAATGACTAACGGCAGAATTGAAATCAGGTGATGTTTTCTCAAGCGTCTAGGTACAGACCCCGAATGTTGATTGGAACCACCACGCATTTTCTGTTCCCAATTCCAAATGACGTTGGCCGAACGCACGAATTACCCATGTCTCTACGGTCCAGTGAATTGCTTTCAACTGGTCTGGTAGTGCAGTGGTCAGACAGCGTGACACGGCGGCCCGGGTTCGATTCCCGGCGGTAGCAAGGCAAGTTTTTTTATTTTTTTTGAAAGGCCGTTTGTTTTTTTTTATTTGGGTATTCCTTTAAATTCTCGTCGTCCCTATATCCACGCACGCATGCTTTAAATAGATACTCTGGGTCTGTACCTAAACGCTTGTATGTTTTCAAGGTGTAAAGCGAATTTGCCGCCTCCTGATAGCCAAATACCATAATGCACTATGACATACCAACTCTTTCGGACATAATCTGTGTTAACACAAGTATAAAAGAGGTTAAAATAAATTCAAAACCCCAACAAACTGACTTTTGTCCTCAGTGGACATAATGCATTTTAATATGCTGCTACTCAATTTTGAGTTCTTACTTTGCGATTGCTTTAAAAAACACAATTTTTGGAAGTCTTGGGCTTTATTATAATCGATACAACAAATAAAGTAATAAAAACGAGAAAAACATTGTTGCAGAGAAATATGCAGTTTGGAGTTCAGTTTTCTGTTATCTATAAAGCAACGAATCAGCACTGAGTTAAGCTGGCTCGGTGGGAACCTTACTATTACAGGTTTCCATCATGTATCTGCTTCACATAACTTATTAATTCAGATAGTATTTAATTATGTAGCGATACTTTTTTTTACAGATGTATGACACTATGGAGACACGGACTTCTTCCAGTTTAATGAATTTAGAAAAAGAACCAATAAAGCTAAAATTTGGAATAGACAGACTTCTTTCTAGTGATGATAGAGAAAAATTAGGAGAAGATAAGTTTTTTATAAAAGCAAATCCTACCATAACTAAACCATTACCGCAAGTAGCAGTTCCATGTTCGGATTGTGTTTCATCTCTATTTAGATGTTGTAGGTAAGTAATTTTTCAGACTGAAAGCTGAACAATGTTTAGGCACATATTACATTATTTATTTTGTAAAGAGTATATTTTCGTTGCTTTCTTTCATTAGTTCTCTCCAAGTAATGTCCAATTGGATCTTTTCTTACGTTTTTTGGCACGCGTTTTTTAGATTTTATATTAAACAAGAGTTTGCCTGCTCTTTTTGGATTAACACGGATTGTATATTTAGGTAGGTCTTTTTACTAGCTATTATAAATTCTAATCGTCTACGATACACCTGTATCGTGTAATAGTCGTACTGTTCCATTCGCATTGTAATATCGGGTGATGCATCGCGACCTGTATATAGAAAATTCCATGCAAATTTTATGGGAGTCCATGATTAAGTTTCTTAGTTATTGTGCATAAAAATTATATTTGATATTTTTTTTTCATTCAGCTATTGATAGTTATTTGCAAAAAATCTATTAGTGAATTTGAACAAATTATTAATCCGGCTCTATAATTCCTAATAAACGTCATGTGACATTCAAATTTCAATAGTTGTCAACTATTGAAGGTCAATTCACATTCATTACTCAGAATGTCGCGTAGCTTCGCCCTCGTATCGAAATTTTTCATATTTTTTATGATAATTTAGCTAAAAATAGCTCTTCCAGTCCTAGCCTTTCGTTCTTCAACTAACGATATTTTTAAAATAAGATGCTAAAATCAAATTCATTTTTTTTAAGCTCTGAGATCAAATTTTAAAAAGTAAGTAGGAGTAGGTCTTCGTAATAAGAAAAGCTGTTCTTTCGGATTAAGTCTTAAAACAAAACGATAAACAAAAACCTTAAATCTAGCTATCCGATATTATTTATGTACCCTGCTTATTTCCTTGACAGACAGATACCGAGAAAATCTATGGTAAATGCGGGATAGATGCCGCATATTTTGAGAAAAAATTAATTTTTTGAAATATTGCCTGTTAGAACTTTATATTTATGGAAATCATGAGAAATACATTATTCTTTTATAATATGAAACAAAAAAAAACAGGTAAATATTATAAGAAAAACATTTCTGACGCCACATCGAAAACAGATAGATGCCGCACTTGCTATTTTGATATTTTTGATTTTTGTATGAAAGCTTTTCCCTAATAAACAGTTAATACATTGTATCCAGTCTTCTTTGTGTGTTGTTTTTCATATGACTCGGAGCACTCCATTCAAAAATATTCTTCTTCTGTTATTTCACTGTCACTCCAGTCAATTTTCAATCTTGACATTTTTTCTTTCTTTGTACCGATAGGAACGCCATCTTGCCAGTAGAATTTAAATATTGGCTCGAATATGATGTGTCACCTCTTCTGCAGGGATCATCAGTCTCTTTGATGCTAATCTTCTTTACTGCAATTGTGTTGGTTTTTTCCTTTGCCAAATTATTCAATATTTTGCTTGGAATTTAACACAATCGCATCTTTTTCCGTTTATTAAATGGTATTGGTACTTTAGGAATTGGATAAGCTTTAAACAATAATTTGGTGAAGTAATTGGGTGAAATCAGAGGAATCAATTTTTGGAGTTTTGTCCAATAAGTTGGAAGTGCTAGGTTGCTGGATTGCAACAAGCTCGGAGAATTCCTAAAGTATCGTCATTTAATTGAACCATTGAAAAGAATGAACTGGAATTGCGTTTGGATCTAGAGCATAATATATTCCGGTAGTTCATCAATGCCTACAGAAGCTGTCCGTAACCACGCTTTAGCAATCAATCCTCCAGCTTGGTACCTCGTAATACTTCTACTGCTGTTAGTTTTCATCCCCAACTGGGCTTCTAGATTGCAATACATTTTTAAATGGGCGAAAAAAATTGTATCAAGTGATTGTAAGGCTTGTGTGCAATGTCTGGGTAGACAAAGAATAATAATGTTGTGATGATCAGCTAGTTTAACCATTTCAATATCCGAACTGTGAGATGTGTGATCATCAAGAATCAACAAAAATTTCCCCGAAAGTTTGCGAGGAATAAATTGCTCTGTCAGTCACAGTAGAAATAACCCTGAATTAATGTCAGAAAATGTTTTATTCATAAAAACCTTCTATCCTCCTGGTAGTCCACCCGAAAACTGGGTTTTTTATTTACACCCCTTCTTTCGAGGTGAGGATATGAACATCTTTTGTCCCCTTTTGTTTAACCACTTGGCCTGGTTTTGTTTAAAGTTGGACGCCAGTTTCATACATATTAAAAATGTGGGACGATATATATATATAT
>MU186297.1:0-36443 GCA_016904865.1 Pissodes strobi | reverse complement strand
TCATGAGCTCTAGATAATGAAACACCTTCGGCTTGCCTTTGATAATTCAGGTTTCAGGTTATTGCCCAAAACATCTAAAATATTGTAGTGAGTTAAACCAAAGCAGACACGAATCAACGAATAACACATTTATTTCACTAAGAGAAAATACTTTCCATAAAAGACTAAAAATACGGCATAATCTAATTTGGAGTCGAAGTCCGAAGTCGGCATCCGCCGGGTGTTTTCCTTTCTGTCAGGTCAATCCTGACAATTGGCCGACCTCGGGCAATACATCGGATATCAACCTGTCACACACAATACAAAGTAGATAACATAACTCTTCAATTTCACAATAAGATAACATAAGGCTAAGTTCAACATAAATTTTATCATAAGTCATAATACATAAGATTCCTCTACACGTAATTTCAAATTTACATAAGTTTATGATACATCATAAAGAACATCCTAATTAGGTACCCATATCAGAGCTGAAAAGATAATGAGCTATTTCTCTTAAAACATAAGTTCATAAAGACAATCTTTTCAGTGTCTACCAGTTAAATCTCTACTTCAGACCATAACTATAATACCTCGCAATAGATATCAAAACCCTATTGGTAATACCTGTAATATTATAAAATTAGCAATAAGTACCTAAATTGAATAGAAGAATTTGTTAAAAATATGGTTTCATTTGGTCGACGCCAACAATTCCTGAATATGGAATTTGAGTAACCCGAAAAAGCGTCAAGTAAGTATATGACATTATCCAGAACTTTTTTTTACAACATAAGGCCCTTTAAACTTTGAAATCAGTTTCTTATTTGTTCCTGGAGTACAATCAACATTTCTAATTACAGCAAAATCACCTATATTATAATTTCTAGAGGTCTTATGACTTTTATTATAATAATGTTTATTATATTGGGAAGTCTTTTTTATATTATTCAGCCTGTTCGCGAATATTAACTAAATCTCGGTTGACATCAGAATAAGAATCTAAAATAAGTCTAATGATATCGTTTACCTTTCCAACTTGATCGATACCAAATAATAGTTTACTAGGTGTATCCCCAGTAGAACGACATACTGTATTATTTATTGCAAACTCAACATGATGTAAATACCTATCCCATTTTGAAGTATCTTCCGTAATCTTAGACATCTTGAATTTGGGAATTGATTAAATCGCCCGACCTGGCTATTTGCGCGTGGCGTGCCTGTAGCGATTGAAACATGTTTAACACACTTTTGCTCTAGAAATTCCTTAAATAAATTGGCTGTAAAAGTGGTTCCACGGTTTGAGACTAAACGATGAGGTTTACTGTACGTGTGGAAATACAACTTTAAATGACGAATAGATTCATCCGATTTCGTTGTTTTACAAGCATAAAGCTTGATAAATTTAGTAAAAGTATCTACAACTGAAAGCATATACTTAAAACTTTTCCCAGTCTTTTCCAAGGGCCATAATGATCAACATGAATGGTTTCAAATGGAATATTTCTTTTTGGAATGCTCTGGAGGTATTCTTCCGGTTTTTCACTAAGAGATGAATATTCAATGCACCCAATTTACAATATATTTCTTAACTTTTTCATGCAGTCCTGGAAACCAGTAATCTTTACTTAAATTAGATACAACTTTATGAAATCCTACATGACCTATGTCATCATGACACGTTCGTATAACATTATTTTCCATCTGGCTAGGGACATAAAACAAAAGTTTACCGTTCTAAGCTTTTCAATATACTAAACCATCTCTCATCTCAAACAATTTATCCTCAACCTCACTTGGACGATCTCCAATTTTGCAGATGTCATTGTCTTGGGATTGTTTAATAGATAAAGTCTGTTCAAAAGTGTTTCCCTCCAATACAAAAATATTTAAGCACCTGCTAAGGGCGTCAACATGAGCCATTTTCTTTCCAGGGTTATGTTCTACTACATAATCATAGTTTTGCAAAAACAAAGCCCATCTTGCAATTATTGGGTTTATGTTTTGTCGGTTCAAAGTTAACTGAAAACTTTCACAATCAGTTATAATTTTAAAATGAATGCCAGATAAATAGATATGGAATCTCTTTATGACATAAGTTACAGATAGGGTTTCGAGCTCAAAACTATGGTATTTTGACTCTGCAGGGGAAGTTTTGCGACTAAAATAAAATATGGACTTAAATATACCATCTTCCTGTCTTTGCAATAATATTGCACCAAATCCTATCGAACTAGCGTCACATTGTAACTCAGTTTCGAGCTTTGGAAAATAAATTGCCGAAATTGGTTGGGAGGATAATTTCTGTTTAAAAAACTTCAAACTGTTCTTCCCCGAACTTAAACTCTGTATTCTTTTTAATCAAATCATACAGAGGTTTCGCAATTATTGAAAAACTTGGGATGAAAGGCCTGAAAAAGGATGCTAAACATACAAATTTATGTACCTCTTTGCATGACATTGGTATTGGATAGTTCAATACACATTCAACATTCTCCACACTAGGCCTGATTCCAAGATCATTAATCAAATAACCCAGGTAAGTAATCTCAGTGTATAAATAGAATCACTTGTCTAATCGAAATTTTAATTGATTGTTACGCTTTTTCTTGTTTTCTAATTTTTCTAAGCGCAATACCTTCACTCCAGAATCACAATTCAAAGTTAAAGTTAAAATTGATCACTAAAGCAAGGCGTAAATCCGTACGAACCATCGTGAAAGCGAAGAAATTAGGCCCTAGCTCAAATATTGGAGAGTAGGGGTGGGTATTTATCCTTTTTTTACGGATAAAAAAACAGAAAATTCCCAAGTTGTGATTGAAGTTCGTAAAGATTTAAGCTTCGCACGACAAAAGAAAATGATAATAAAAATACGTTAGAAATTAAATCAGTTTTGAATGCCAGAAATTTATCAGTATCAACAATAGAAAAATAAAGCAAATACTCAAATATTAATCAAAAATCAAAGGCAGTAATAAGGTAAAAATCAGTAGAACCAGAACGTTTAAAATATTGAGCACACACGATTTATTACTTAAAAAGAAATATATAATAGGAATATGTCCTAACTGGTTGCAATTAAAATAACGTACACTAACATTTTTCCCAAAAGCATCATCACTATAATACTCATTATTCGGTTCAGTTTTTATCCTTGACTTTATATTCATTGGAGAGATGGGCAATCCATCCTTCTGGACTCGATCACTTCTTGAAATATTGCTCATTACCTTCAACATTTCATCAAGACATCCAAAACACTTCATTCTAGCTTGACTTTGTTAATTGGTATTTTCAAACCCATCTATAATATAATCAATCAAGTCTTCATCACTCAATCCCACCATATTGCCTAACTTCACTTTGTTGTGGAAATATACGGCGAATGATTCATTCCTTTTCCATCGTCTACCCTCAAAGTTTTTCATCAGTGTCACTCTGTCCGGTCTTGATGAAAACATTCTTCTGAATTCAGCTTTAAGAGTGTGCCATTCCATAATAATGTGGCTCGTTTTTGAATGATACCACTCTTTTGCAACTCCCGTAAGCTTTCCAATTGAGATAAGGTGCATAATCTTATCCGGGACACCATAAACTGCTTGAACCACATTGTGAGGTTTAAATAGACTTTAGAGTAAACCTGCTAACACCTTTCTCCACGGTGAAAGGTGTTAGCAGAGAGTGGTTATCGTTTTGGAGTAGTTTTAGTAGAATCCACGACGACGATGAAATAGAAATAGCAGATAAATTTCAATTTTTATTACAAGCCATGAAACCGAAGTCGAGGACTAGCCAATTAGTTTAAAGCTACCCCCCTACTGCCGAAAACTACGATAAAGCATTAGAGAGTTTAAAATCAAGATTTGGTAGGGAAGATCTTTTGATTGAGGTCTATGTTAGAGAGCTGTTGAAATTAATTTAAACAACTTAAACAATAAATGTAAATTAAATTTGCTTTATGATAAGATGGCAACACAGTTACGAGCTCTGAAAACTTTGGGAGTAACTATAGAGAAATATGCTGCAATTTTGTATTCCTTACTGGAATCTTGTCTTCCTGAAGACGTTCTTCGTGTCTGGCAAAAAGTGAAACTTTTTCAACAAATATTCCACTTCAATCTCGTCTAGACAATTTAATGCAATTCCTCAAGAAAAAAGTAGAGAATAAAGAAAGAATCACACTAGCAACTGCCGGATTCGACATGAATAAACCAAGGAAAATCCTAGAACTAACTCCAACGGCGACAGGTTTACTTTTCCAGAACAAAAACAGGAATGAAAAACATAAATGTGTTTTTTGCAAGGAAGACCACTTCAATCATAGCTGTCCAAAAGCTGCTGAGAAGACCCACGGTATGACCTACAGGTTAACAATATTTATAGAAGTCAAGTTGTCATGTTTTTTATGTCATCAAGTATATATTGTATTTTCCATAATTAATTAAAGAGTTTAGTTCCCGACATAGCTGTTCTCATTAGCGAACTTTTTGACGTCCATCTGTACTCGTTGAGTGCAGAGAACGCTACACGCATCTAATTTTTGGATCCTTGATTCTACATTCTCATCTGTAATGCCTGCAAATTCAGGTAGAAAGGCGGCGATTTCCTTATTAGAGAATGGCGTTGCTGACTCCTGCTGCTCGGCAGCTTGACGGTTTCGTACCAGTTGGAGCCTCGCTCTAACGTCCCTCTGCTCATCATGCAACAAAATACCTCGAACAGTTGCTTGGATAAGGTCATCAATTGTAATACCAGTATTCACATCACCTTGTGGATCTTCTACGTCCAAATTACTTTGTCGTCGAGTGTCTATATTGGGAGACCTCGTCGCGCCATGTTTTCCTAATGACGCTCTGCCGTCCATTCTTCTGCTGCTGGCTTATTCACCGATTTCTTATTATACCCCACATCTGAACTGTAGTGAGATAAACCAAAGCAGACACGAATCAACGAATAACACATTTATTTTACTAAGAGAACATACTTTCCATAAAAGACTAAAAATACGGCATAATCTAATTTGGAGTCGAAGTTCGAAGTCGGCGTCCTTCTTTTCTGTCAGGTCATTTTTCCGTCAAAATCAAAGATTGACATTTCAGTCATACCACCCTAGCAATGTTGCCACCAGATAGTAAATAAAACTGTTTTTCTAAATCTGAATTTAGCATCAAATACTAGAATTTATGAATTTATTTAAAATATATATACCTAGCTAAAATTCATTTAAGTTCTATCAGACCCAAGACTACCTTTCTTCAACATTTCAGTTATTATGCTAAGATTTAAAGTTCTGGGTGGAAGATTATACCGTCTGTGACCGTCTCTTTGACTTATTTCAACCTTTTGAACTGCTTCCAGTAACGTCCAAGACGGTCTTTTTGGAGAAGTTGCTTTCCGTTTGTATTTGCATGGCATGACTATTAAAAAAGATTTGCTATACAATTTTGTAGCTTTACAAAAAAACAAAGTTTTAAAATTAATGCGTCACCTATCCCAATTCATAGCGCGACAACTTTCCTTTCTGTTCCATGCACGTAAAATGCCGAATTAGGATATGTTGTTCTTGAACGTAAACACAAGACCCCTAAAGTCTTACAAATATCGTCAAATATTGCAAAAATTCCATCAAAGCATATTTACTAATGATTAAAAAGAACCCTTAAAATTTCAGCACAAGGTTTACTTATTTCCGCAAGAACACAACCCAAACTAATAGTAGAGTGCTACTTATAACTTATTTTGACTTGTGTGGGCACCTCGGGGTTACAAGCTGAAATTTTCACAGAATGAAGGTTTTATTATATTAATTAAAAATCCGAAGGTAATAAAAAATCAAGGACAGTATACCTAAAAATCGAGATTATTATATGAACGTGTAGGATACTAAATTATTAATGTTTTCATATAAAATTCACTACATTTTTGTACGAATTATATTTTTTATCATTGCTGGAAATATGCAGATTACATTGGCCCTTACGGCAAAATAAATAAAAAAATTTAAATATCGCCCTTCGAACCTGGGCAAAATCTGATTGAAATATACTCATTTTTGTATTCACCTCGCATTCTCTCCGAAATGAAGGCACAAATTAAAATTTTTTTATTCTTGCAAAAAGTTTGCCATAAGTATTTAGAATACATAGGTGCATGAATACATTTTTTTTCTCAAATGGTAATGGAAAAATAGAATTAAATGTAAAAAAAGTAATTTTCTTCTAGCCGCGACCGTCCGATCTCGCGCTTCCCGAGTACTCTCGTATCTCACTTTTCTTCATAGCTTCCTCTCTCTCGCGCCTATTGTACAATACAATAAGTGCTTTTACACCATTACGGGTTAGAATACTAATAATAATAATAGCTATTATTAATTGAATAAAGTCAATGAAGACATTTTCGATTATACTGAAATTTATTTTTCCTATACGCTGCTAGGTAATAAAGAAGTGGAAAAAAAATCATATACTTAATGCAACTGTTATTAAAAAAGGACTAGCTTTTATTCAGAATAGAATAACTCAAAAAGTAAAAAAAAATATAATATCAAAATATATTTATCTTCAGTGTCTGTATCTTCTTCAGGAATAGACATAATGACTTCAATATTGCCTTCCATTCATTTTTTGCATGATCCTATGCAACCTATTTAATTTCTTCTACGTCTACAAGCTTGCTTCCATACAATCTAATAAAAAATTATTTGATTAAGTTTTATTATGTACCTATTTAATCTAATAATAATTTACCTTTTATTACATCCACATGCAATAAATACTTTTACATCCGAAGGAAATGCTGGTGTTGTTAAAATTGGGGATAATTTGGATATCACCTGCCTCCTCAAATTTCCATACGCATTCTGTCACCTCTGGTAATAGGGGATTTGGTTCTAAAGAACTGAAGCACACCTTAGTTTGATAATGTGTTCTCATACTGCGAAATTTTAAACTACTTTTTCTAGGGGCTAGTTTTTTCAATTAACGATGAAGAGGCCAATAGTGTCCTGAAAATATTAATAGACGAAATGTTTGGATTTGTTGAAAATAATTTTATGATAAATTTCTCTATGTTATTGAACATGCCATCTGAAAATTCCTGGACCCAATACCGTCTAAATAATCGGAATAATTTAGATAAATTTTCCAACATTTTATTTTTCCTAATCCTGAAAACTGGCTGGTTGTATGGCAACCCGTTAGAGCATGAAATGCAGGTAATTTTTTTGCAAGTTTTTCTTCTAGGTTGATGTCATGAACGGCCACATATCGCACCGAATTTCCTCTTCCACATTTTATCCCAAATTCTCTAGAAATATAAATTTTTAATATGTACCAGAAGTAAAAGTACATCAGTGTCATTGGAGTCCACTATGCATGTCAAATAATACATACAATGTTTAGCAGAGAGTATAATGCAACAAAATCTAAGTATCAGCTTCTTCGTGACTATAGAGGATAGTAATTTGTTGTCAATTGTTTCGCAATTTGTTTTCTTATCAAAAATATTGGTAAATCCCCCACTATAGTTGCGAACTTGAAATTCGTTTTATGAGAGTGCTCGTTCAGATAAAAAATTCGTTAACTGTTTTTTTTAACTCAAAACAGAGTGGATAAATAAATTCCACTGTTTTGAATGTAAAAAGGTAACTTATTATTAGATTAAATCGGTACATAATAAAACTTAATTAAATATTTTTTTATTAGATTGTATGAAAGCAAAGCTTGTACACGTAGAAGAAATTAAATAGGCTGCATAGGATCATGCAAAAAAAATACTGGAAGGCAATATTGAAGTCATTGTGTCCTGGAGAAGGTACAGACACTGAAGATAAATAGATTTTGTTATTATAAAGATTTTTTACATTTTCAGTTTTTCTATTCTGAATAAAAGCTAGTCTTTTTTTTAATAGCAGTTGCATTAAGTATATGATTTTTTTTCTACTTCTTTATTACCTAGCAGCGTATAGGAAAAATAAATTTCAGTATAATCGAAAATATCTTCATTGACTTTATTCAATTAATAATAGCTATTATTATTATTATTAGTATTCTAACCCGTAATTGTGTAATAGCACTTATTGTATTGTACAATAGGCGCGAGAGAGAGAGGAAGCTATGAAGAAAAGTGAGATACGAGAGTACTCGGGAAGCGCGAGATCGGACGGTCGCGGCTAAAAGAAAATTACTTTTTTACATTTAATTCTATTTTTCCATTACCATTTGAGAAAAAAAATGTATTCATGCACCTATGTATTCTAAATACTTAAGGCAAACTTTTTGCAAGAATAAAAATTTTTGATTTGAGCCTTCATTTCGGAGAGAATGCGAGGTGAATACAAAAATAAGTATATTTATATTTCGTAAGGGCCAACGTAATCTGCATATTTCAAGCAATGATAAAAAATATAATTCGTACAAAAATGCAGATGAATTTTATATGAAAACATTTATAATTGAATATCCTACACGTTCATATAATAATCTCGATTTTTAGGTATACTGCCCTTTTGCCCGTTATGATTTTTTATTACCTTCGGAGTTTGAATTAATATAATAAAGCCTTCATTCTGTGAAAATTTCAGCTTGTAACCCCGAGGTGCCCACAAAACTCATTTATAGAAGGCTTTTACTGCGTTGGGCACTCTACTATAACACAAATACATTCACTTTTGGGTCAACTAGATAACTAATTTTTATAATTGGTACCGACGGGACATCTAGTGGTAAATATGTAAGGTAACAGGTTTATCCTTACACGGCATCTATCCCGCATTTACCGTACAATTCAACAAACACCTATCAACCGTCCCGAGAATTGTGAAAATTTGATTCCAGAAAGAATAAAGAGATTGTACTTATAGACAAGTGTTCAGCTAACCTACCTGTTAAGTCAATTTTACATTACTCTATTCTATATATTTTTTAACAAACATATTTATTACACCATTAACAATCAATGCACCTAAATAACAAGTGGAAACAACATAACTTAATCCAAAATAAGAAACATTCTAGACAATAATTTTAATCGATCATGTACAATAGCGTTAACGTACGTTATATATAAACTGTACATATTAGCCTAAGATCGCGCACACTATACCTGCACGGACCGGCACGAACCAGCACAGCGCAAACCTGCATCCTACATAGCATCGCACACTTTACCAGCACATACCAGCAACATTAGCCAGAGTCTCGAAAAAATTTCAGTTATCATGTTGTCAAGTAGTAAGTAGTTGAGAGTGCATGATTGGAAATGTGTAGTTCGGAGGAAGAAATTTTTATCTTAGCCATGTTGTGTGAAGAAGAGGAAGAAGAGGAGCAAGCTAAGAAAAAGTGGAGATTTTGGGTTCATCCTTTAAATAAAAAAGATGAAGCAATATGGTGAATTTCATCATTTGTTTCCTGAAGATACTAAGAAAAAAAATTTCAATATTTTCGAATGTCACAAAACAAATTCTATTAGCTCTTGGATACCATTCGTTCTCATCTACAGCACCAAGACACAACATTTCGTAGGGGAGTGTCTCCTGAGGAAAGACTTGCAGTATGTTTAAGGTAAGAAAATAGTAGAGATAACACTGATAAAGACAAAAAAAAATAGTTAGATTTTTTTATAGAGATGTTACATTAGTTAGATAACATAATACAAAGCTGATAATCATTCAGATTCACTTTCTTAAACTGGTCAAACTCGCGGGATCCGAGTTACGGAGTGTGTTTTTCTGTTGACTGTGCTGCTGTTCCGGGTACCCCATTGTTGGCGTAAAGTGGTTGCTGGGATGTGGGCTGCGGAGTATATTTGTTGACTGTGCTGCTGTTCCGGGTATTCTATAGCTGGCGTTAAGTGACTGCCATAGTTGCGGTGATAGGAACAGTCTTCATAAAATTAACTATGTTCGGTTGGCGGTAGGCTTGAGAAAGTATATGAGATGCGGATATCTGGTTGTTATTCTGAGGAAGGGTATCCTGAAGAAAAGGTGGGCGTTGTCCCTGCTATGGAGTGGTAGATAATGCAGCCCTTTGCTTCAATTTAATGACCATTTCGAATATTTTTTGTTTTGACTCAATTTGCAGGGAATAGGGAAACGTTCTAACGTTGAGTTCCATGCACCGAAAAAATGTGGACAAATGATCTTCTTGGGTCGATGGAGGTTTTTTGTTCAAATATGATTGTAGTACTTCAGCAGCACGGACGGGCGTTAGTTTGTTTTTTTTTTGCAGATGCTCTTCGATGAGTGTACAGATGCAGATGAGGACGGAATTAATGCAAAATACACCGTTCACCGTTGCAATGCTACCGATGAAACGGTTGGTTTACGTGGGTTAGGCCAACAAATAAAACGTCAGTTTGGTGAGCAGATGAAGGATTTTATTTGCAACAGATTTACTTTTCCAGTTTCCCAAAAAGCTGGAACAATTAACAGGATCTTAGAAATACGAAATGTAATTTACAAAGATAATAGAATAAATTATTCTATAAGACAAGTCTGATTTATTCAGTCCATAAATGGCCACAAAATATTTTCAAACAAATATTAATTAATTAAACTTTTATAAGCACTTACCTGGCACTTGATATATTATCTGGTCTAATTTGATAAACAAAAGAAACCTTACTAACAAAATCGACAGTTGTCAGCTTTAAGGTTTGGAAAATAAGCATTTAAAAGGTGAAATTTGCCTGTTGGCTTGCGGTACAAATTTGATAAGAAACGAGAAAAAATTTACAAAAAAAATACAGTGGCGGCTCGTGAGGTTTTAAATAGGTAGTGCGCAATGTATGTGGTTTTTTTCGTACGCAGAGGGGGATGCCCGCTGCAGGCGCCGCCGGAGGTTGACCCGCCGAAGGCGAAAAGTTTTGGGGGTGCCACGCCCATTTTTTACCCAAAACTCGGTAAAATCGTTTAAAAAACATGAATTCGGCGCCCTCTTGAATGGTAATTGTTGCGCACTAAAAGAAATTAATAAGTAGGTACTTATCGATTCCAGAAGAGTAAACCATTAATTAATTAATTAACAGTTTATTGTAACTACAAATCAATAAAGTTCAAAAAAAAATCAGGAGAAGTTCGAAAACGTTAAAAAATATATCGGTTTGATGGCAAAAAAGTGTTATTGTACATCTTTTTGTCGATGGTTAGCCCTTCGACTTTGCCGTTTCCTAGCTTTCAAGTGAAATTCCATTCGCCACAAGATTTCGGGGGTTAAAATGTCTGGTGAAAGACCGACCATCCTTTTTCTTGGCACATGTTTGGTCTAATTTTAAAACCGGCATCGGTCGCTCTAACCTCTTTATTTCAATCTTTTTATTCAGATCCAATAAAGAAAAGTTATTTTTAATAATATTGTCAACTGAATTTATGCCCCCACAGCAATTGTCAGAACCCGAACTACTAGCCATGACAGTAGAATAATAGTAGGTATATATAAATAAAAATATAAAACACTAAACAATATTACGTACACTAAACTCACGAGTTTATATGCAGCTAATTAACAAGCGTCAATGAACCGAACAAAACAAAAATAAATTCACGGCTCATCTGGAGTATAATACAGAATAATACTTATAATAGTAGTATGTAATATTCGCTCTAAAAAGCGATGTACCTCCCACTTTTTCCACACAAGCTGAATTTTTCAGGACCTATAATAAATGTGTTGCATCAGCCGTAGCTTGAAGGCGAAGAGGCTGGACATATTTAATTAGGGCGTAAACCCATGACGTCTCTCATTGTTTATTGTGATACGTTTGTTAGTTTATACGCAAAAAATATGGGATTTGCTCTATTACCTTGTCAAGACATAAGCGAAACTTTTATGAAGAATATTTTTTTTTTCATTTAGGCCTTCCCTTTTTGTTAATTGAGTGTTATATTTAAAAATAATTATTTTTTAATTAAATTTTTGCACGGTTGATACCGAGATATTTACATTTAAATTTTTTTCCGGCCATATGGGCTAATGCAAATGATTTTGTTTGAATAATTATCAAAAAATACTTCCTACAAAGACCTTATTGTGCATTGGAACAAAAAATAAGTATTTTTTCCTCTATACGATGGTACCAATATCTCGATTTTTGATGATAGTGTCCTTTTGTGGAGTCTAATTTTGTATTACCTCCGGAATAAGGGTTATCTTATCATGTACTTTCATCCCTGAAAAAATCAGCTTGTGACACCATACTATATACGCAAGAATTGCAAATTATCACTAAATTAAGCTACAAAGTGCGGATCTAAATAGCGCACGGATGAGCCTTGACTTCTCGTGATTTTACGAAGATTCCCGACCGTTTTGCATGACGAAAATGCATTTAACAAGAGCGCCGAACACTAGCGCACGGCAGATTTAAACTAGATGTGGTTACGGACGGAGGCCGCCGTTGGACGCTCTGCGTTTTGATCGTCGCCGTCGTGCCTCGATTTCGCTCTTATAAATAATGTATTCTGCGGCCAGTGGAGATTCAAAAATATGTAAATTCGCAAATTATAGTTAGTTTATGTTAAATTGTATGTAGGGAAGATTTTATTTTTCCGTTTACTTTCGCAGGCAGTGCGCGCGCACGGGCGCACTTATTGAGAAGCCGCCCCTGAAAAAATAATACCTACAAGGATAGGAATTTGAATCTTGAGCAATTATTTTAAAAGAAATGATACAAGTAGTTCCCTCTAGATTAAGGAAAATCAACCAACGCGAAAAGGTACGAAAGTCCGTAAAATTACCAGCACCTTTTCAACCAAGTGTCGCCATCTTACGGCTGGTTTGAGGCGGAACGTAAGTAACCCAATAAGGGTCCTGCTCGATATTGCTACTAGTACTGGTAAAACTCTCCAGAGGGTACTAATAGGTAATAAAAGCAATAATATAATTAAAACCAGGTAGGTATTCAGGATTTATCGACATATTCGCATGAGAAGTTCCGAACGCTTATTAATTGTAAAACATTTGATGCCTAGAGTAGAACGGTCGGAAATTCCGCTTCACCGAAGGACTTACTGTGTCTCTAGTTTCAGTTGCCAAGTCTTCAGTAAATAGCTCCTCTTCATTCTCGTTGTTATCACTTTCAGATCAAGGTTTGTCAACTGTGACCGTTCTTCGAAACACGGACGAAGAAACTGCATTTGCTGTTCTATCCTATACGGCTTTATTTTTGTACTCGCTTGTCCATTGACAATTTTCCTTTTATTTAAGCTTCGTCTGTAATAATCTCTTAATGTAAACCATTTCTTTTTACAATCGTCGCCTGTAACAAAAATAATTATTGGTAAATTTGCAAGTAGGATATTTTAGATTTACGAAAAAACGATTTATTTTTTTAAAGTTTGAGACTGTATCTCGAAAATGAAGCATTTGCGGACGTATCTTTATTTGAACTTTACGTCTAGAATCACTCAAAGAATCACCCTCTGTTTCTTTCGCAACTTATTTATTTGCACCCTGTATAAAACTTATCGAAGTAAAAACTCTGATTTAAGAAAATTGGCGCATAAAGCGTTTGGAATCTCAACTCTTCGTTGTTTGTATGAATAGCAGTATTTTGTATAAAAATATTGATGATTATCTGTTCTATTTCCATTTTTATGTTCCTCGCAACTGGAGACAGCTTTAAAACAATATCATCCAGCTACCGCCTAGGGGAATCAACTGTAAGGAAAATAGTATACTCTACTTGTAATGCTATCTGGGATGCGTTAATCCCAATTGTAATGCCGGAGCCGTCCAAAGAACAATGGGAAAATATTGAAAACAATTTCAGAATACGGTGGAACTATTTGGCAAACACGTCGTGACAGACAAACCTCCAAAGTTTGGGTCCTTATTTTTTTTTTTAATTATAAGCAGACATTCAGTGTCATTTTGATGGCATTAGTTGATGCTGATTATAAATTCATAAGCATACGCATAGGTGGTTATGGAAAAGACAGTGATGCCGGTATTTTCGCGAATTCCCCTCTAGGGAAAGAAATGGCAACCGATAAGGTAAATTTTCCTGATGACAGACCTTTTCCAGGTTGTACTAAGCCTGTACCACATGTTATTATTGGAGATGAAGGATTCCCTCTCCATGAACATCTTATGTGACCTTTCCCTAGGAAGCAAGTGAAATCCAGCTTAGCAAAACAAATGTATAATTATCGCCATAGCAGAGCTAGAAGAATCGTGGAGAATTGTTTCGGTATTTTGGTCAAAAGGTTCCGATTGTATCAAAGAAATTTACAAATTTTCCCAGAACACTTGGACATTGTTGTTGTCGCAACATGTTGCCATCACAACTTTTTGCGCACTGATACTTCCTATTGGACTTCAGAGGAGGAGGAAATCACCACGTTGCCAATGCCGAGTTTACAAAACATTAATAGAAGCGGAGGAAATTCTACAACTAGAGCTATGCAAATTAGAGACAAATTTGCACAGTATTTTATGTACGAAAATGGAGCAGTACCTACCTGGGCAAATAGGCAGAGTAAGAAGAGGATGCCGCGAGTAATAACGGATACAATTAAATCACATTTTAAGTTAAGTCGTAATATACAAACTCAGAAGAAGTGGCCGTTATTCTAAGTGAAACCGTTTTAAATTTTACAATTTTTGTTTATTTTTATAGTTTTTTTATGTTCAATTAAATTAAAATTAATAAGTATTATTACCGCTGATTCGCTATCTGCAACCCTGCAACGGGCAACCCAACAAACAACAGATTTGCTGTCTTCATACTATAAAATAGCAACACGCCCCAGAAACAATAATAACATTTATTTACCTGTTTTATTTAGGAAGTTATTTTTTTGCTATTTCCTTCCATATAGCATCTTTTCTTTCTAGGTCTTTATAAAATGCGTGGCTCGTATCCCACAGCTCTGGATACTTTTGTACCAGTAGAATAAACTTTTCTTCATTAATTTTTAAACACAATCTTGAGCGATTCGAACGTTCGAAGCTAAAATAAACAAAACCTAACCAAGTGGCATGCCACTCAATATTTGCATGTCTGTGAAGGTGCCGGCCGGTGCGCACATTAGGTCGGACCTGCACGACCAGACATTTATATTTCCGGTCATATTTGTCCTAGACCGACACGCCCTACTCTGACGGTCGTTGCTGGTGACGGTACGTGCTGGTGCTGGTCTACTGTGCGCTACTCCATTAAATAACATGGTCGCCTTCACGGACAGATTTTACTGGTCTGGTCCGTGCAGGTATAGTGTGCGCGATCTTTCGGGGAACAGATGATGAAATTCCCCATATTTTTGTCTTTTCAGGTTAATTTCATGGACCCATTTGCGCGTTTTCTTCTTTTCTCTCTCAATTTCTTCTTCCTCCAAAACTACACACAACGCCACGATTTCTTCGTCAGAAGTGTCCATTGCAAAAGTATAACAAACACAAAGTTATCAAGCTAGCCTAAAAATAAACCACTCATATCCAAATCTTTTTCGCAGACTTCCGCGCTAATGTGTGGGAATTAAGAATTTCCATTCCGTTCCATTCCATTCCGATCCATTCCGTTCTGGGGTAATGTGCGCTAGATCTAAAGCCTAGTTTTAACTTGCATGTACCTACAAAATACTTTAAAAAGAAATGCCGTTTAAAAAAAATAATATATTCTCCACCGGAAACATTTGAAAACGAAAATGTGGATATAGGAGAAATCGCACCAGATACTTGGAGAAGAGATACCCTTGGTGATATGGGCATAATCATTTTCAAAAAAAATCCGCGTATAGCCGGAAATGATGCAAAGCTAATCAGAGAATAATTTGTGAATTATTTTGTATCAAAAGAAGGCAGGTGTTTCGTGGCAAGAAATAATTGCCAACAAGTACTTTATATTCATATGCTCTAAAATATTCTTATTTCATAGAAAAACTAACTATGTAAGATTAGTACAACGTTAAAATTGATTGTATTTGACAATGCCATGTTTAAAACGATAAATATCGCAAATACCGAACTAAATAATTTCGAGCTTTATACACAACATACCTCTATTTCACTAGTTCCCTCGTTCTCACTAGTGTTCTCTTGGATGTCATATCCTGAAACCTGAAACCTCAGTTTCTGTGCCGCTGGGTTGCGAGTCACCATCCAAAATAATGAGCATGGAAGCATAAGGCGCACCAACTGCTTTCGGAGGTTGCGCTGCCACTTTTCTTCTTAGTATCTTTTAAATGTTCTTTATGGAAGTATGACTTCAAATTGTTAATTTTGTTCAAGACTTGCTTTGGTGTTATATTTTGTACATAATTCCTGAACAGCATCGTTGCGTATAATCCGGTTTTTGTCATTAGTGTCTTCAAATTGCCACAAACAAGTGAAATTTCTATAGGGGTCGATAAACTCAATAGTTATATCATTGTTCCATTCCAATGCGAAAAGGCAAAAGATAACGCAAACAAATTCCCAAAAGTCTCGGGAAACACTGCGTCTCTGCCTTTTGACGCAAACGATAGGTGCGTTTTAAAGACCTCATGCGGAGATGCATGTGTAATAGTTGCGCTACGATGCATGCATCAAGATGCATGAAAAAAAGCATCGTCTAAAGCGCCCTTTAGCGTGACAACTTTGACATATGAACGTCACGGGAATAGCGAAAACTCTATTACTCTTTATAGACCAGGGTCGATAATTTTTGAGACCAAAAAAAATTATAGTAGGATGAAACCCATTGGAAAAGGAAGATAATGCAACAAAAATGAAAGGAAAAATAATTTACGGGCGATCTGAGGTCGGGAAGGTGGAGGGGGTGAGTTTTTAAGGGTAAAAACGGTTTATCTCGATTTCCGGCAAAACTATTAGTCCTATGAAAAAAAGTTGAATGGCAAAGTTGTAGGTAATAAAACGGTCTACAACTTTTGTTTTTACACTTTTTTCACATAACCTCAAAATTCATGTGAAAAATTCAAATAACCAAGTTTTCGGTATTTTATTTTATCTTTTGCAAAAAAAAAAATATTTTTTCACGAAATTTGATGAAAACTTACCTTTTTATGTCCCAAACACACAGTAATTTTTTTGATTTCAAATATTCATTTCTTCACCTTATTTTGACTTAATATCGAAAAAGCACCCTAATTATCAATCGAAAATTCTCACATCAAAACATCTGCTTTTTTAAAAAAGTCGGTGGGCTTTTTGTTGGTATAACAATATATACATTACTATGGTAAATGTTCTCAGAAAATGCAAATAAACGAAAAAAACTCGATCCGATTTTTTTTTTGAATCATTATGTACAATTTTAAGCTATTTATTAAAATGACACTTTAATTACTCGAAAAACGTAAGATTTCATGTTACATTGATAAACAAAAAAAATTACAAATCCATAAAACATAAAGATTGCAAAAACATGCGAAAATACTTGTTCTAAATATTAAAATAGGATTTAAGGGGGATTTCATCTAAAAAATGTAATTGCTGCAATTTTTTTCAGTAATAAAGTTCATTTATTAAATTCTAATTACATTTATGTCATAAAAATCTCATAATATATAAATATACATGTAAATCGTACTATTGAATTTAGATACTTTATACTGGTTACGTTATTGATTACAATTTTTTTAAATACAATAATCTTCTTATTTATAAATACCTTATCTTACATTCTAATCACTTCTCCATTAGTTTTTGTCTCTTTGATGGCATTTCTTCATCGTTAGGTTCGACAAGCCTTCCTGATTCTAGTGGATCTTCGAAATCTTCAAGACCATCACTGTCGTCGTCTCCAATATTATTTCCGGTCTGGATTGGTTCTTCATCCACAATTCCATCTGAATCATCAACTTCCTCGTAGGTTTTTTCTTCCACATTGGAGCATGTTTCAGAACCATGACAATTTGAGCATAAATTTGTGCATTTTAAACCATGTTTTCGGCAGCCACATTTTAAACTGTTACATCCAGTTTCACAGCCGCAGCAAATAGTTTTGAGCAATATTTCCGGAATTAATTAATTTTCTGTAAATTTGGGCATAATGTCCCGTTGATGTTGCTTCCAGCCCCAACCTGTTGCTGTCAGTTCGTTACCCAGCCAAGTCTGAAGCTGATAATATGCCCTGTAACAATGTTGTTCTGCTGCACCTTCTGTGGGTGGGAGATTTGCCAATATGAAAGAAGATTTAATTCTTGCCAATATGCCAATTGATATTTATGAAATCTTAATTGATTCAGTGTTATATTATCATTTTTACATTTATAAATAGATTTGATTAATTGTAATCCATTTTTTTATATCTTCTTTGTTTGCATCTTTTTTATAAAAAATATTGGCCAAATTTGACAAATTTTTATCGTCTAGTAATGAGTTGACGATACTTTTCTTTCCTTTCGACAAATCCAGATATTGTATCGCAACCAGAAAAACAATGCAGACATGCAATATTTTTGAAGGATTCATATTTGAAACTATTAGACTTGAAAAATAGATCTTTTACATTTCCAGAACCTGCCTTGAGAAAATAAATATCATAATTATTTGAATTTAATTGATTCAAAAGGACCAAAAGACCAATATTTTGACCTACAACAATGATAGTTTTATTAGTTTTTTTAGCAATTTCTATCGAGGGCTTAATTATGTCCGCATCAGCGTCTTCTTCTGCTTGTTTACAGGAAAATCCTTGTGACTTTAATCTTTTTATTAACGTTTTTATTATTTTGTCCTTGTTTTTCTCGTTAGATAAACATTTTCAGATTCGAGTTTTTTTCGTTTTTTTACATTTTCTGAGAACATTTACCATAGTAATAATAGTAAAAAGCAGATATTTTGACGTGAGAATTTTCGATTGAAAATTAGGGTGCTCTTTCGATATTAAGTCAAAATAAGGTGAAAAAATGAATATTTTAAATCAAAAAAAATATTGTGTTTGGGACACAAAAAGGTAAGTTTTCACCAAATTTCGTGAAAAAATAATTTTTTTTGTAAAAGATAAAAATAAAAATCCAAAAACTTGGTTACCTATTTGAATTTTTCACATAAATTTTGAGGTTATGTGAAAAAAGTGTAAAAACAAAAGTTGTAGATCTTTTTATTACCTACAACTTTGCCATTTATCTTCTTTTCATAGAACTTGTAGTTTTGCCTGAAATCGAGATAAACCGTTTTTTACCCTTAACAACTCACCCCCTTCCCCTTCCCGACCTCAGATCGCCCGTAAATTATTTTTCCTTTCATTTTTGTTATATTCTTTACCTCTACCAATGGGTTTCATCCTACTATGATCTTTTTTCACTTTTTACCATTTTCAAAATTATCGACACTGGCCTATTACCATTAAGCCGGGAACACACTTTCGACACGCCACGCCACTCTGCGAGCTAGCGCGTTCCGTGGCGTGGCGTAAAATTTTTGGTTTAGAAACACACTATAGGCAAGCAGTCGCTGCGACGTACACCACACGTCAGTTGACTGCGTTTATTTCCCGATTTAATTTTTTTCTCGCAGTACCAGTGTTTCTAGAAAACGCCAGCAGTACTGATTCTTCTGATTGGGAAGAGGAATTGGAAGAAGTTGCAGTATCTATCTATATATTAGAAAATAAGACAAAAGTCATAGAACATCATGGGTACACGAAATTAACCAAAAAGGAAAAAATTGGGGCAATTTCATAGGCTGGTATAATTATTAATTCATATTATGGATGTATTCTTATCGGATCCATACATGGAACTACATGTAAAGACTATGTACTAACATGTACTACAAAGCAGGTACTCCATCTTTATTCAAACGATCTAATATTTATGTAGGTATATATGCTCGGTTAAGTAAACAGCTCTGCTGACCTTCGACGAGTTTAAAATAAAGACGTTTCTATCTATCTATCTATCTATTTGCAGTTGTTAAGCCAAACTTTCGTAAGAAAAAGTTTTGTCGACGAAAACATTTTTCTTATGTCAGGTGTGTCACTTTATTATCTTCACATAATTCAATAAATAATTCATTTAGTTACCAAAAATTTTTAATTCCCGTCCAATTTCCTCCCAGGACGTCTGTCTCATATGCTTATCCCTGTAATCTCGGCATTTGACGTATAAACAAACATTCATGCTTTCGCACCTTTTCAAAGTAAGTCATCCATTTTAGGATTAAAATCGTATTAAAAATTACTGAATAAATTAACCGAATTCGCTTTTTGGCGCCTCCGTGCTCTCCACGCGTGGCAACAAAAGTGTGGATTTCCACATGCTGCAGCATGCATGGAGTGTGGCGTCAGCGTGGCGTGGAGTGATTTCCGTGCCGTGCGGTGTGTGTGTTTCCGGTCCATATAAAAGCATTGTTTTAGAAGCTCCGCACTTTTTGCATAGCACGCCACGGTACGCGCTAGCTCGCAGAGTGGCATGGCGTGTCAAAAGTGTGTTCCCGGCTTTAAGCCGGGAACACACTTTCGACACGCCACGCCACTCTGCGAGCTAGCGCGTTCCGTGGCGTGGCGTAAAATTTTTGGTTTAGAAACACACTATAGGCAAGCAGTCGCTGCGACGTACACCACACGTCAGTTGATTGCGTTTATTTCCCAATTTAATTTTTTCTCGCATGTAGCAGTGTTTCTAGAAAAAATTGAATACGTCAGCAGTACCGATTCTTCTGATTGGGATGAGGAATTGGAAGAAGTTGCAGTCTCTATCTATACAGTGTGGCCAAATGGGTATCTTCTAAACTATATGAGATACAAAAATGGTTAAATGGCGAAAGTTGTAGGCCATTCAATTCCCAATTCAACGCCATTTTGATAACGATTTTCTCTCTTTTTGTTTTTGAGATATTTTGAAAAAATCAAAAAGTTGTATTTTCGAAAAAGCGCTGTACTTTTTTTATTTAAACATATTTTTAAAATCTGTAAAAACATTGTTGGGATAACTTTTTACGCTCGATGCACCCATGTAGTCAGTTTTTAGTTCTTACGTTTCGGTTCTGAGAAACCATCATCAACTTCGTTTTTTCTTATGGCGGTCATTTTGTTTTTTAGCACATTTAAAAAGAACATATTTTTTCGGTTCTTATGATGTATAACACTTTATAAATAGTATATTATATACCTAGGTTGAGAAGTAAGCCATTATTTACCGAGCACTTTTATATCCTGAGGCGCGGAGCGCCGAAGGATATAATGTGCGAGGTTAATAATGGCCTTCTCAACCGAGGTATATATAGAATTTTTTTTACTACTAACACTGATATATTACCATATTTGATTCGATTTGATTTTTATATCAGTCATTTTCTACTTATTTTTCAAATAGTTCGAAATATCAAGTAGCCTGGAAGTTCAGTTGTCTAACTGACAGATATCGTAACAAGAAGCGTTTTTTCGCGAGCTAACTACAATTAACCACGGCATACTACAGGATACTACTTTGTTTTCACGAGGATTAATTTAATTGTGGTAAGTGAGGGGAAGTTTCGTGACGTCACTATTACATCATCATTTTTCAACGACGGCTTACTACAACTTACATACGTGACGAGGTGTGGTACTCGAGGTTTGATGGAGTCATGGCGGATTAATTTTGAAACGTTAAACATGTGAAATGTTAGTTTTTCCATTCTGAACAAGTTTGTAAATTATACGTTCATGAAATTTTTCTATAGAAGCCTCATACGCATCGGAATTCCTACACAAATGTGCCCCAAATGGGATTTGGGCAGCATAAAGTATCCTGAACATATTCTTCGAAAAAATACCATTAGTTTGCTTATCTCCAGAGGCCACCATTCTGTCATTAAAAATATGAGTAAACGTTCTGCACTGATCAAACTGATCATTTTCAAATAAATATGCAAAATATATATCTATATTCTTTTCTAGCAATGCAAGATCTAACTACGGTATTTTGGCGAAGATAGAAGCAGACAGTACAATTTGTGGTGGGGTGCCCGCTTGGCACTTACTTCAGTATTACTTGTAGTTAACCGTGGTTACTCGCCAAAAAACGCTAATAATCTCCTGACAGCTCCATACATACAAAGTACCTTCTCTCCATCTAAATTTTGACAAAATCGCATTATTAATAAGAATATTATGGGGAGTCATGAAAAGTGAGTCATACTGTATATAATTTTTTTACTAATAACACTGATACAATCCTTATCATTATTTGAATTGATTAGATTTTGAAATTAATCATTTCCTACTCATTTTTCAAATAATCCGAAATGACAACTAGTTGTCAAACTAATAAGTTTGACATTTTGATATTTTCCGTTTCCGTTTCATTATTGACCTAGGTTTTTTTTAATATTATTATTTACCTAGGGTGAGAAATGTTACTTCTCATTTGAGGAATGGAGTAAATAATGGTGATTTATCATGTTAGTAGTAAAAAAAATATTTTATTTTTATGTCAAAAAACGACAAAATTAATTTTTAACTGAGTTGGCCATGACGGCGGAGGCCATTTGCCGTAATAAATAATAAATGATAGTATTGCTATGGTGATTCGGCGGCATTTAAGTCATTTTACTGAAAAGTGACATTATTCAGTCAAAACGTTATTTTTTAGTTTTTGTTTAAATTTTCATAAATTTTGATTTCTAAATATCGCCACGCGATATGCCAGTGAAGAAAAATATGACATATTAGAATGTTATATTAAATGTAATAGCACAGTATAAGCAAAGGAACAGTAACGTCAGTGATCTCAAATCCTTTGAAGTATTGAGATCAAAGTGCACCGGCAGGCACCTGCTTGCCTGACTTTGCCGTCGTTGGATTACGTCCTATACGAGGGGACGTGCAATTTTATTGTCGCATGGAATCAGTTTCTACTAATAAGTCATTTACAATTTAATTATTTTATAATTTTATTCGACACTCTAATTTTAATATATTTAGAAATAATATTTAGATTATAGATGCTTCACGACAAGTTCTTATGAATGCGTGAAAGTTAAAATGATAATAAAACAATAAACAATGCATTTAATAACAAGTTTTGTGTAATGTAGCTTATATTACAAAAATATTAATTTCTTCGAATTGAAGACAGGTTTAATACAAACCGAACCTAATATAACTATATTACACAAAACATAATATACGCAAAGTTTGTTTAATAACTTTTTTCTACGACTGCCCTGAAAATAGACGAAAACGCACTAACTGCTCTTGAAAAATGGAAATTTCAAACATCGTGTGAAAAGTATACTTTGCACACGGCGTATGCAAAGTATACTTTTCACACGCTTATTCGGGTATTTAGATTAAAGGGCTTCGTCTCCGATTTAGAGCTTCGCCCTCAGAGATCCCGTTAACAGATCTCTAAAAAAGGGGGCCCAATTTTAGGGTTTCACACCCCCATGGGCCCCTTTTCGCAAAACTGTAGAAAATGGGACTCTCATACCAGGGGTCCCCTTTTAAGGCTTGGGGCCCAATTTTAGGGCTCCGCCCCCGGGGCTCATTCCTAAATCTATAAAAATGGGACTCCCGTGCTGTAGGCCCCATTCTAGGGTTTCGCCCCCCTGGGGCCTCATTTTAGGGCTTCGCCCCCAGAGCCTCCTTTTCAAAATATTTAGAAAATAGAGACGCCACACCGGTGGCCCCATTTTAAGACTGTGCCCCTAGTTATAGTTTGGCGAGAATCTCTTACTCACGTAGTTTCTTTCGCTGGGAATAAAGTTTTCTGATAAATCAGTAATAAAAAAGTTTCCCATATAGGTAACATGTAATTTTCTACCACACTCCCAGTGGGGCACCCAGACCCTGTATGTAGCAGTCGTAGAAAAAGTATAGTGTGCGACACGTGCTGAAAAGACTACGGCTCGTGTCACCAAACTGTCTCATTCGTGTGAAAAGTCTTATTTTCAGCACTTTTGCACAATATACTATTTCTATTTTGCGTTCAAAATTATTCCATTTTGATACGCAAATTTGTGTCGAAAAGAACTTCTTTTCGATACGCCTTTTGTTGACTGGTTGCTAGGATATTAACAAAATTGTTCAATGTCAAGGCCCACTAGCAAAAATTTCGACACCGCTTTCAATGAGATTTCTAGTAATAAAGACGTCAAAAATGACAATATGGCCGCCCAATTGTTGATCGGGACTAGATTAAATTAATAGTTTTCATTAAAAAAACCTTCGAAATAGAAAAAATAGTATAAAATACAGGTTTTAAAAGACATTTACTCCACGCAAGCGGGTCGTTTCCTAATTTCGTGCTAGTGCGAAAAAATATGGTATTTTAAAACAAGTATCTTAATATACTATTTTTTCACTATAAAAAAACGGTTCTTTATAACCGGACTCAATCCTGTTGGTTTTGACGGTGACGCCACGCAGTGTCTTTGACATAGATACCTAAATTACCAATTTTCAGGCCCATAATAGTTTTATAACCTGAGCTACAATCCCTTCTACAAAAATAAACGACCCCTTTATGTCACTACTCCCTTAACACCCGTAATTGAGATTTGGAAAAATGCTGATGGTGTTTTCCCTTTTCTAATTAATTGCATTGTTTTGGTTTATTTAGATCTAAATTTTTTCGTTTTTATTGGTTCCACCCCTATGATATGAATGGGAACTATAAGTTTAATCTTACATTTTATGATTAATACAAAACCAAATACATGGTTTGAGAAGAGAACATGATTGATAATGTATGGAGTATACAATTTTATGAATAATATTTTCTTGCCTAATTTTTATCTCATCCCTTTTTAAAAAAACAAGTAGGTAGGTATTTTAATTCTAGATAATATTTACTCATACCTGAAAGGATCTTTTGGAAATCTAAAAAATGATTTTTCACCATCACTTTTACTGAAACAGTTATCCACTGCACAAAATCCAACCATCGTTATAGAAAACGCAACAACAGTCCCTAAATAATGTCTCCCTCGCCCTCGTATAATACGTTTGTGCTAAAACTCCCCAAACTTTCTGCGAGTCTTTGAGAAAACTGGATTGAACCGCTTTTACCTCAGGCGGCAAAATCGAGATTTTTATGCATTTGACGCTACCGTTCATTAATTCTACCGTGGTAATAGAAATACAAATCTTGCCACCGCCGACTATTTGGACCTGTATCCTGAGAGGCAACAGCCAAGACTATTCGCGAGGCTTGACCTGAACTTAAAAAATTATGGAAGCTTTGAAGTACCAACGCCAAAGAAATATCAGAAGGGCAATCAAGCTCGTGACGATGGCATTAAGAATATTTTAATGCGAACCCGACGACGTCGGCGAGAGTACGTGCGAGGGAAATACTTATACCAATAACTACTATCCAAACAGTCCTTAAATAAAACAAATATCGTCCTTATAAACCTACTATTGTTCAAGTTTTAAAGGAAACAGACCCAAGGCGATTATGATTTTCAAACTAGTTTGTAAACCAATGTCATGAAAACCCCAATTTCAGTATGAAGATTATTTGGACCGACGAAACGTTTTTCAGCAACTGCGGAGCATTCATTATTGTGAATATCCATTTTTGGGCCACTGATAATCATCACCAAGTGGCAGAACGTAGGCCACAAGTAAGATTTGGCTTTAATGTCTGGTGTGGTGTGTACGGTAAGCCTACACAGTCCGCAAAATATTTACAAAGTCAAATAGTATAATTTGTTTTTAGATAATCAACTTATAGGACCATTCATTTACAATTAAATAATGCTATATCAAACCGGGGTCCTGTAAATTGGCCAGCTGGGTCCCCGGATATTACACCCCTCGGTGTAATCTTTGGGCAAAGTTTATAGAATAAATATAAGTTGCCTCGCTCACTGTCGAAACTTTAATGCATTGAGATCACAAGCGTGTGGCAGATACCTGCATATTCTGTAAACTTTGTACTTTGTACCGTCAAATACCGTGAACAATTGTGTATGCGTATGCATCGGCGGTGGCTGGGTCCTCGAGCGGGACGAGGTGGTGAGGTCTAGCCGGTTTCGCGTGGTTAGATTAGTTAGTTTGGGTATGTTAATAGTAGTAAGTTGTATAGTAAGCAGTTATGAACACAAACCGACACTTATATTTAGAACGACAGTTTGGCAATTAATAGCAAATATTGATTTGTACGGCAACCGCCCTCCGTAGCAACTGTTGCTAAAGCCAACTCAATATTGTTTCAATATTATTTTGTCCTTTGGTCACATGGCTTCCCAAGGCTTCTATAATTTCATAGGTCCATAACAGACTTGTCTTAAGGCTTGAGTCTTGAGTGTTGACTGTCAGGATTGAGTTCCAAATAACTGGCGGTGCTACACTTGTATTCCTATTGCATTTAATATAACATTCTTAACATATTGATATTTTTTTAATGATGTTTGGCAGGGCAGCTAATATTAAACTTACCTTTTAACAAATATTAATAAAAACAAAAATTACTAAAAATGAAAAGTTAAATTCGATGTTTGTCTGATCAATGTTTCGTATATTTTTCAGTAAAATAACTATGAAACATTAGCAATATTTGATTGGTACCGCAAATGGCCTCCGTAGTCATGGCCAACCCAGCTAAAAATTGAATTTGTCGTTTTCTGACATAAAAATAAAATATTTTTATGAAGTGTTATACATCACAAGAAAGGGAAAAAAAGTTCTTTTTAAATGTGCTAAACAACAAAATGGCCGCCATAAGAAAAAAAGAAGTTGATGCTGGTTTCTCATAACCAAAACGTCAGAACTAAAAACTGAATACATGGGTGCATCGAGCATAAAAAGTTGTCCTGACAATGTTTTTACAGATTTTAAAAATATCTTTAAATAAAAAAAGTACAGCGCTTTTTCGAAAATACAACTTTTTGATTTTTTCAAAATATCTCAAAAACGAAAAAAGATAAAATCGTTATCAAAATGGCATTGAATTGGGAATTGAATGAACTAAAACTTTCCCCATTTAACCGATTTTCTATCTCTTATAGTTTCCAAGATACCCATACATGTATACCCAATTTGGGCCAGACTGTATATTAGAAAATAAGGCAAGTCATAGACCATCCTGGGTACACGAAATTAACCAAAGAAGAGAAGAATTGGGCTAATTTCATAGGCTGGTATAATTATTAGTTCATATTATGGATGTATTCTTATCGGATCCATACATGGAACTACATGTAAAGACTATGTACAGGGTGGCGCATTTTGGATGCATTTACGGGGTTTCTCGGTAATTAGTAAAGATAGAAGAATGCGGTTTTCGCGACACCGGGCTATTTTTTTGTTAAACAAAAGATACCGTAAACACACTTTTCCTAGGCCTCTTCGTTTTTGAGCTACAGGGCGATTTTAAAAATGTTGTATTTTCGGGCACCACTCGTATCTCGGCTACCTGATAACTTACAGAAAAGATAAAAACGGATGCTTATAGTACTTTTTACGTAGAATTCAGTGGCGTGCCCGAAATTTTTGCCGGAGATACTGTTTTTGAGATATGACCTAAACATATAATTTTTTAAATGGAACACCCTGTATTTTTTTTCGTCATTAAATTACTTTATTTTTTCCCATAAAAATGATATATAACACTTAACATTTTCTATTTTTGGAAATAACAATAAATTAAAAAATGGCGAATTTAATGTTATATTCTTCTAGTTGGCTATGAATTTTATTTAAAAATTCGAAACAATACTCTATACACTTTATTTTACTGATTGAAAAAATAACATATCAAGAACTAGTTATTTAAATAAAATTAATTATTTTTATTTAAATTTAATAGTCGATAAAGAAACAAAAATCAAGAATTACTTGAATTTAATTAATTATTGATTATATAGCTATATTAAGTATATTAGGTATAACAAAAACAACATTCGGTTACCTCTTATTTTCAAAGTGCAAGCAGTTATTTTCTAGACACCGCCAACAACGTTTTTCGACACTTCGCAATGTATTATATAAATACAATCGTGTTACTTTCCTAAAACTATTCCTAAAACGTACTTGCAGTTCATTAACGTTATTACTTTTAACTCTATATATTTGATTTTTTATAAAACCCCAGAAGGAAAAATCTAAAGGCGCCAAGTCAGATGACAGAGGTGGCCACCTAACAGGACCACTGGTGCCTATCCACTTATCATGACAATATCTGTTTAGAAGATCACCCACTCTCCTTGTATTGTGGCTTGGTGCTCCATCTTGTTGGAAGTAAACGTCATTGATGTCTTGGGTTTCTTCCAAAAGATTTTATTGTAAAATGTCTATATATCGATCCGATGTGAGATTACCAGCAAACACAATATAAAAGAAGATTCTGCAGTTATACAGAGCACACATAAACATATTAAATCTATAAAGATTGTCATACGCCATTTTCTACTTTTTAAATCACTGCTTTTTTAAAGCTGTCAAAAAATCGAATAACAATTAAATTTAACTTTTGTTTCCAATGCCTACTTATGCCCTTTCAAGCTTAGTTTGTTTGCAAGCCGGTGTATTAAAATAACATAGGGTCATATTATGATAATAACATATTTTTAAGTAATTCAAAATTTGTATAGAGTATTGTTTCAAATTTTTAAATACAATTCATAGCCAACTAGAAGAATATAACATTAAATTCGGTATTTTTAAAATTTTTACCATTTCCAAAAATAGAAAATGGTAAGTGTTATATATCATTTTTATGGGAAAAAATAAAGCAATTTAACGACGGAAAAAAATACAGGGTGT
The DNA here is from genome assembly GCA_016904865.1 of Pissodes strobi. Taxonomy (NCBI): domain Eukaryota; kingdom Metazoa; phylum Arthropoda; class Insecta; order Coleoptera; family Curculionidae; genus Pissodes; species Pissodes strobi. Next base: position 7,820 of record MU186297.1, on the reverse strand, counting down.
TCCATTTAAAAAATTATATGTTTGGGTGATATCTCAAAAACAGTATCTCTGGCAAAAATTTCGGGCCCGCCACTAAATTCTACGTAAAAAGTACTATAAGCATCCGTTTTTATCTTTTCTGTAAGTTATCAGGTAGCTGAGATACGAGTGGTGACCGGAAATACAACATTTTTAAAATCGCCCTGTAGCTCAAAAACGAAGAGGCCTAGGAAATTTGTGTTTACGGTATCTTTTGTTTAACAAAAAAATAGCCCGGTGTCGCGAAAACCGCATCCTTCTATCTCTACTAATTACCGAGAAACACCGTAAATGCATCCAAAATGCGCCACCCTGTACTAACATGTACTACAAAGCATGTACTCCATCTTTATTCAAACGTCCTAACATTTCCAGTCTCTAAGCCAAACTTTCGTAAGAAAAAGTTTTGTCGACGAAAATATTTTTCTTATGTCAGGTATGTCTCTTTATTATCTTCACATAATTCAATAAATAATTCATTTAGTTACCAGAATTTTTTAATTCCCGTCCAATATTCTCCCAGGACGTCTGTCTCATATGCTTATCCCTGTAATCTCAACATTTGACGTTGTATAAACAAACATTCATGCTCTCGCGCCTTTTTAATAAGTAAGTCATCCATTTTAGGATTAAAATCGCATTAAAAATTACTGGATAAATTAACCGAATTCGCTTTTTGGCGCCTCAGTGCTCACCACGCGTGGCAACAAACATGTGGATTTCCACATGCTGCAGCATGCATGGAGTGTGACGTCAGCGTGGCGTGGAGCGATTTCCGTGCAGTGTGGTGTGTGTGTTTCCGGTCCATATAAAAGCATTGTTTTAGAAGCTCCGCACTTTTTGCATAGCACGCCACGGTACACGCTAGCTCGCAGAGTGGCGTGGCGTGTCGAAAGTGTGTTCCCGGCTTTAGGGTTCGTTAACAATTCATAACGAGCTAGCTCGTTATAATTTTTACGGACTAGCTTATTCTGACACTTTACGTTTAGAAATAGAGTTTAATAAATAAGTATTTGCAGTTTGGAATCCAATACAATCCATTTCTAACATTGCTGAATTGATTATTTTTGGTAAAACCTAGTTCCTCAATCCACCTCATAGAGATGTCGTTCGTAGAAAAATCGGTAGACCTGGCTGGTGAATTAATGGTGAAATTTGGGCCAATTACCTTGTTTACTCGAAATGAATCATAAATATTCTCTAGTTTATTTGAGAATTATGAGTTGGACATATATTAATGTGTAAACAAATCCCCTAATTTTTACAAATAACTTTTTCTAATGCGGTTTCTTCATGTTGTAATAAATCCCAGAAGTGTTTGCACTGTGAGGTTTTATTCCAAGAAGAGGTCAAATAAAACTGTGTCTAAATATTGCGGCTCAAACGCTTACCTTCCCAAGGCGATGCTCATTTTTCCACTATCGAAGATTTTGTTAGTTTGGTTCATTGTTTAAAGTAAAAGTTAATGAGATGAGAAAAATACATATTTCTTAAAAAATATCTGTCATTATTGAATCTTTCAATTGCCTCTTTTTAACGGGCTAAAAATTATAATGGGCTAGCCCTTTAAAAATAATTTCTACCGATTCATGAAGCCACTATGGGCACGAATTTGTATTATTGTTGAACATTTAGAATAATAGGTGACATTGCCATAATTTTATTACTGCAAGTTTCTTCACAGTAAGTTTTGATGGTTTTCTTTCTGTAATGTAGCAGATTTTGCGTACTTTTTCATTGTAAAAGCTGTTCTATGTTTTGTGGCGCCTAATATGTTATAAAACGCTTCTTGACATACCGGTATTTCCTCAGATGAAGTAATTAATACCTAACATTTCACGGCGGTGGTCTTTGGCCCCTGAGACTTTTTTTGGACGACGACGACGTTTGGATGCTTAGCCGATACAATGCTTTAAAATAAATACATTTAGATTCACCTTATTTTGAGATAAATAAAAAGATTCATGAACATTCTTAACTTCTTTCGTTTTTAACGTTGAACACCTGAACGATTTTGTCCAATGGCCACAAACTTTGATAGACTTTTCGCAGCTCATCTACAGAAAAGCGTATTTTGATACAAAGTGTACATAAGGTAAAATAGCAAAGGATTTACCTTCAATGTTTTAATAGTTGTTTTTTCATTTAGTTGGGGCCCGGTTACACTCCTAGCCTTATGGCCAATATTAGAAGCAGATTTATATTACCCACAATAATTCGAGTAAATTCTTGTCAAAAATAATGTCTATAAAAAACGATTTTCTGCCTATGCACATTAACACAATCTCTAAGCGATGAGTGGAATGAGATCTGGCATCTTTTTCTGAACTTATTTCAATTGCGAACTAGTTGAATATACAAATATAGGCTTGTTTAATATCAGCCATTTCTTCTTCAGTAAGTGTCATTAAATCCCTAAGACAAAATATATACATTTAAAAGGGATTTACAAAATGTCCTCTTTAAAAATAAACTTAACGTGTTTTTATATATCCCATATTTTATAGAAGTACTGAAACAATGGGGTGGACGAGATTTATGCCGTGGCAAACTAATAAATTAAAATTCAAGGAAAAAATATTAAACTTACCTAATGACTAGGGCTAATGTAGTAGTTGCCGCTTCTTTTAGCTGCAAAAATCTCATTAGCATGTCGTAAGTAGAATTCCACCTCGTAATAATATCTTGCTTCAATTTAATTTTAGGTAAATTCATTTGTTCTCGCATTCCTTGAAGTTTACTTAATGCTGTGTAACGTCTCTTAAAGTACCCAACAATTGATTTAACTTTTTTAACTACTTTTCAGATACTGCCTAAACTATTTTGCACCACTAAATTAATGTTATGAGCAAAACCGCTAAAAAGACCCCAATTGCACAGCTTAACTGATTTTACATCAGCAGCATTATCAGTTACAACTGCTGATATTTTATTGCTGATTTGCCACTCCTCTGCCTTTCATTATTAATAGATGTCCATGCATCTGCTGTTAAGCCTATAGCACTTGATTCGATACTTTTTTTTTCAATTTTTGAATTTGAGCCATTATGCAATTTTTGAATTAAACTTTCCGAAATGTTCTTTCTTGAAGTCATACTATATGCAGGACATAGCAAATTTGCAAATTTTCGGAATTCAACTTCCTGAACTAATCGAAATGAATGAAATGTTGTCACTAACTGATTGTCAATAATTTGGTTTTTGGAAAGACTCCATCGTCTTCCAATAAAATCCCCAATTTTTTGCTGGAACCATTTAATCTACTTTCTTCGGTTTTTGTTGCCATGTTGATGCAGAAGATTATCGTTCGTTAATGTGCATTGCTTGATTGCGTTTAGGTTCTTTTTCTTTCTGTGCAACTAAGACTTGTGCAGCTGATTCGGTTTCCTCGCGTTTTAAATAGTAGAATGTTTGATTTTCATATGTCTAGAAATATTTCCCGTCGATTCACCCCTAAGACTAACTAAGTTTTTGCAATAACAACATTTTGCTTTATTTGGATTGTCAGTTTGTTCAAACTGATTCCATACCCTGCTTCTTTTTCTGCTTGATCTTACGACATTCGCCTTTATTAATGTTACAAAAATTAAGAAACTTTTCACCCTGAAATCTTAAAAGCAATGAACAAACCACTACTACTTAACTTTCCGGAACCGGAAAGGGGAATCCCACCATTACTTCGCGCTGTTGCCAAATCAACTCAAAAGTAAATTGTACCTAATATGAGAACATTATACATAGATTCCCTCAATTCATTTGGATATCGAAATTGTTGATTTCGAATTAATTTATGCTGCCGAATTTGCATGGTGTTAAATATCAATATTATTTTCAATTTAAATAAAACATTTAAATCTCATATAATCTTAAAAAGAATAATGCACGTCGTGAGAAAGCTCCCATCGCATGAGTAAAACACAAGCTATGAAGATTTGATGTTGGTGTTGCGCATAAAACCCTTTTAAATGAGTTAGCAATATAAAATAAACAAGATGTTACCTACCCTTAAAAATACTTTTGACCAGGGTGTGACTGGTTTGAAATACCTAAATTCGTTTGGTTGAACTATTTCGAAGCAAATAAAAGACGGTAACGTTCGTGTGCCGGTTTAAGTTTAATATATGCTCGTTAGGTTTGACGTTCAAGTGTTGTCGTGTTTCTTAACAAAATGATATAAATATAAAAAAGATGTAAAAGAGCTTAATTCAAAACAGATAATAACCTGATATATGCTGACTGTTAGAATTATAACATTATATCTGAAATTTGTACCAATGTCAACCGTTAAGTTTTATCTTAATATGTATTTTCGAGAAGCCGCCGAAGTCTGGCGATAGAATGATTACTTAGGCGGCAATATTATGATAACCGATTCTCTGTTGCATCGATTTTCGCCAACTGTAATTTAGTCATTTTTAAGCTTTGTAACTACTAACTTAATTTTTGTTCATTAAATATTTACATCGAAAATAACAGAAAACACTTTTTTTAAACACTCACCAATTTAGAACTAGATCATATCGGAAGTAACAATATAACATAACAAATGATTACGAAAGATCCAAAATCAATTTCAACAAATTAATAATAAACGCAATATGCATACGGTATTTATCGTCACGTCATATTAGTTTTCAGTATAATTCCTACTGCTATAAAACCTTGTGCGCGTCTACCATCGTATACGTGTCAGCAGTTGTTCATAAATAAACCTTAACGAATCAGTTATGAAGTACCATTACGTAAAATTATTATAACGAGATAGTTAATCAGTCAGAACGACAATGTTTATTATTTACCACGATATATCGCACCTCCAATGGAATAATGACATAACTGCTATTTTGTGAATTATAAGCAATTGAGGTTTTAAAATTTGGAATTTCATTTTATAGGTATTTACGTATATGCACTTACCTTGGAGATGTGTGCCACATATTAGGTAGAGATTTAGTAACCTATTTGACAATGGCGCATGATGGTTCGATGTATCTTTTAAGATGAGTTAAAAAATGGGAAAAATATGTAATTGTGTAATTTTTCTTTTAAAATCTGTTTTTCGTTTTTATAGTTAACACTAATAAAATAGACATTTTTCGTAGACAAAATATTTTTATTTAAATACCCTGCAACAGGTGCAAAACAAGAATATGATTCAGGAACAAAAACTTAAACTTATCCTCAGTCAGTTAAATACAACATAACTGATATAATAATGATTACAAATAATTATTAAAAAATAACTCGTAGTACTGGTATCATACTAGTTCTCAGCAAAGTTGTAATGTCCTTTTTTTATTTTCGCTAAGGCACAATTTAGATTTATAAGCTTTTTTGAGAGAGACGCATTCTTTGGTCTTACGAACTCTGGTACGATCAGAGCAAACTCGAACCGACTTCCAATTTATATCTTTATAGGATGTTTTGTAAAAGAATACATTTTTTGAAGTTTTTTCGACGCGGAGTAATTTTGATTCATTAATTTTAAAGATTTCGTTATCAAAATGTTTTGAAAAGTTATTACCATTTTGATCTGCTAGAGTTTTAAAATCATAGAAATCATTATGGGATATTTCAACAACTCTAAAAGGATTCCCTTTCTTTTTTGCAGTTCTTATTATACTAATTTACTGATCCGGAACGTAAATAGGCCCCGCTTTCTTGGCTCTTGTAACAGCTTTCTCAATAACCGAATGGCAGCTATCCCGTTCATTTTGGGTATGTCCACGTATGAGAAATTTGTCGGTTATATAGTAAGCATATATCTGAAAAAAACAAATTAAATTCTGAGTACCAGCTCACTTCGAAATATATAAACCTACTTATTTCTTTGCTGTCCGCCGCAGTTGTCTGAATAGAAAATTACTTCGGGCATTTCGTTATCATTATTTGATTTTTCTGATATTTCTTCAAGAAATTTGTAGACGTATGTTGCAATTTCATTCGAACCGCGGTTCCTTTCGCCTTCGTGCCAAAAATAGCAAATAGTATTGTCGTTCTTTAGTTCACAGATCTGAAGCATGCAATCCAATTTTTAGCATTATGACAAAAAAATAATACTGACTTTTAAATTTACCGTAAAATTAAAGCTGTTCAGTTTTGACTTGTAGTAAAAAACTGGAGATTGTCCAATGGGCGAAGGCAGCACTGATTGAAGATCGTAGGTTGCTAAAATAACGCTATTACTTTTTTTGTCACGATCTTTTTCTTCTCGGCTCAGTTGTTTTTCTTCGTGATGTAGCTTATAACTTTCTTCCAAATCTTCTTTGCTTTTTCCCTCTGTATTCTTGTATGCTTCACATAAATCGCATAAATCCTTTTTTGGTTTAAAAACCCAATGTTGAATTCTGTGTTGAAAATATTTGCATAAATCGCATAAGTGGCAGCTGTTTTATTAATTGCTTTGGGTTCTTGCTCGTAATTTCGGTGCATTTCTGCAATTGTTAAACCCCCATCAATAAACTCCCTAGACGTACTTGCACGTAAATAATGACTTTCTACTTGTGGAATTGCATTTATGTGATTTACCACTGATTCACGCACTTCGTTACTTAGTTTTACATGATTTTTATGGCGACCTCGTTGATCTTCTGGTAAAAATCCGCCGTCTTTTTTTGTAATTATTGTTCGGATAGGCCTGTCGGTAATACCCAAGGTATTTTTAAAAACTGTTTTTCGTACTCTAATACGGATGTCTTTATTAAACAGATATAAACCCGAATTTGGTCTTCTAGGTTCTTTTTGTGTAGACACCCGACGATATTTTAGTTGAAGTTCTCGAATACAAGATGCTAAGAAATCTCTTTGACGCTCTAACTTGCCTAGGTTCCAATAGTTATCAAAAATTGTAATTCTATCTTCTTCTGAAAAAGTTTTGGACCAACCTAGAATGCATTTTATATTACATCTGGGTCCCATTTTTCTTTCCGCCACAGTTTTTCCACTTTTTGATGAAGACTTATACTATTTTCCTAAATATCTCAATATCTTCGCTTTTTCTTTCTTCCATACAGATTTATTCCTTATCCTCTTCTTGCCATTCACTTTTGGCAAATTTTCAGGGAGGTTCGTTTTGTTTGTAATGTCAGTCAACCTACTATTATTATCAGACTCCACAGATTCACTTTCTGAAGAGATCTCGTCAACATCCATATCAATATAATTTCGATCTTTAACAGAATCGTCATCACTTTCGCTAAAACTGGAGTAATTATTAGTTTCAGTTTCTTTACAGATAGGAACAACTGATATTTTTCTAAGATTTAGTGTAGTTGGGTTTGTCAACGTGGAAGCATAAACGCTAGTACTAGGACCTGCCCCATCTTGACAAGAAGCTACACTATTTATACTGTCACTGCAGTTTGTTGTTATTAAATCACTATGTTCTTTATAAGCATTCCAAATTTCCAGATTAGAAGAAGGTTCTAACTGGGTAGTCACAGAATTTCTATCGACAAGCGAATTACTCGTATTATCAGATATACTTATGAGATTTAAATAATACACATTTCTAGGATCATTCTAGAACGCGAAGACATTATCTGAAAGTACAAGAATGGAAACATTTTGGTAGGAGGTCCTACAAGAATTAATCAAAAAAAATAAATCAGTAGAAAAATTACACATTAGCACATTTGTTTTTTTTTTAAATAAAAGGAACACAACTTACGGTTAAGTTATTATAATGCTATTACTATTAAATTGAAAAGTGACACAACTTTTACGTCACAAACAAATAATTTTTCAGAACCAAAGTGACTCAATATACAACTATTAAATACAAAATTTTATATTTTTTTTTT
>MU186296.1:55832-93242 GCA_016904865.1 Pissodes strobi | reverse complement strand
CATATGGTTCCAAGTTAGTGAGACATACTGTATATATATATATATAATTAAAAGCTTAAATAAAATGTACTGTATAAACCTCAGTCTGATAATGGTTGATCTAATTTAAAAAAATATTATTTATTGCCTTTTACATATACCAAAACTGAGCTATATCCACAATACCGAAACAGAATTTTTGCACTCGACGCGCGTTTCGCTAACCATGTTAGCATCATTAGGAGATGATTAAGACTGATTAGACTTAATCATCTCCTGATGGTTAGCGAAACGCGCGTCGAGTGTAAAAATTCTGTTTCGGTATTGTGGATAAAGCTCAGTTTTAGTGCATGTTGCCGAAGGTTCCAAACCCCAACATAGCCTTTTACATGTGTTAACACATATGTAAAACATTAAAAAAGTAAAGAAAAACAAACTAAATCACACTCTGACAACACTGCAAAGGATTATATAAATAGCTTAGGACAGAATAAAAAGGGTTTTACGTAATTAGCAAGATTTTTTTCACACTTTCAAAAACATTACATTATTACAAAGAAAATTATGTGCCTCATTTTTATAAGCACACAACTGAAGTGAAACATCTGAAAGAGATATTAGGAATTGAGTTTTAATTTTTTTTTAAGCTATTTTTTCTCTTTTGCCCCCTGGTTCGACACTTTTGTTACAAAATATTTTTTTCATTCTCTTTCAAATTTTTTTCGCCGAAAACCGCGTTTCTCTAATTTTTTTATTATTATTTATTTTTCTTTATTTCGTTTTATAATACTTTTATTAATTTTCCGAAAAAAAAATCTTTTTTTTCTTATTTTATAATACTGTTATTAACTTTTCAAACTAGCCTTTGTTTCTTTTTGTTACTATTTTTTTTTCTTATTTCGTTTTATACTTTTATTAATTCTCCGAACATTTTTTTACGTTTTTTTTTTTAATTTTTTTAAAAAATTTTCTAAAGCAATTTTTTTTTCTCCCATTTTTTCCATCCTCGACCTCGTAGCTGTCTTTCCCTTTTTTTCGCCGCAAACCGCATTACCCAATTTTTTTTAAATTTTTTTTCTTATTTGGATTCATAATACTTTTATTAACTTTCCGACAAATTTTTTTCCCATTTTTTGGTTATCCGATGATGTTGGGGTAAAACTTGTTTCCTCCCCACCCCCTCCCCCACCCACCCACTGATGACATCGTGACATGGGGTTATCGCTTGTCAAAATATTGATTCGAGCCTCGAATAGTGGCCGTCCTGGATTAGCTTACTCCTTACTCCTCAATACACATGATTCAGATTCAGACATGCTTTATTATCACAATTACATAGTATTTGGAGACAAAGCTTATTAAATAAGACAAGTATGTAACTAATGTAGAAAATAAAATGTTACAAATAAAAGTTAAAATTAAGAAGTTAAAAATAAAAGGTTAAAAACAAAAGGCTAAAGGTTAAAGCTTGGAAAAGCATAAAAAAATTAAAAAAAAAAAGAAAATTTTGTTTGAAACAAGCAATATACATGCACAAATTCATCAATTAAACGGACACCTAAACTGTATATAATAAATAAAATAAAACAGGAAAAAAAGCGACAGAGTTTACTTCCAGTCATCTGTAAAATACTCTTCCAAGCTATAAAATGCCCTACTTTTTAGGAGCGATCCCATTGACCCCTTAATTTTCGTCCCCACATTTCCGTCCCATTTGCCGAGATTAACCTCATACCGTCGCGTAAGATGTTTACACAACAAAAACTTTTTACAAACATAACCTCAAAAATTTTACAAAATAACACCGACGGGAATCGATCCCGGACCGCCCGTATCACACATAAAGCATCTGACCACTGGACCACCAGACCACTTGGAAACAATCCATTGCATCGTAATGGGTAAATCGTAATGGGTAAACTAGAATTTCAAATTTGGCCACACCTTCAGCGATATTGATTGGCTCTGTGCCTTTGTAAATTACGGTACTTCTAAATTTGAGTGGTTCTTTTGTTGCTCCATGGCCACCTAATTTATAAATCTTAGGATATAACGAAAACGGTTGTACCTAGCAAATACAGATAATACGTTACATATTATTTTTGAAAAAAAATAACGGTCTATTTAAACAGCTATTTTTGAGTGAAAAAATCATATATACCTAATTTACATCAAAAGGTACGTTTGAACAATCCCAATACAACTGTTTGCAATAATGTTTTTTTTAGAATGTGAAGAGATAAATAATTGTGTATTACACTTATAGGTATTATTATACACATGTAACATATTTGGAGAAATAAATTATATCCTAACAACATCGCAATCGATTAAAAAAGTAAATTCGAAATGACAAAGGGAACGAATCTAAGCGAAAAAATATCAGGTGCTCCAGATACTTAACAATAGTTAAATTTATTTTGCCTTGTATTTATTTTTAAAAATTCATCTTTGATAACCAAACATCTCTGACGTTTAAAGTTCTTTTCCCTATGTAATAGTTGATGAATTACTCACTAAATAATCCATGCGATTGGTCTCTCACAGGAACTGTCCCTATTCAATACCTCCTACAACATTATAGTTGTAGGAGGTAGTGCCCTATTTTGCGCATTCTGCGGTCAAGGCCCTCCGTGATTAGATTTAGACATCCCATCCTGCATGCGTTGCCAAACTGACGCCAGTTTGTTGTATTAGTATCAGTATATTATGAGACAAGTATTATTAGTATATGAAATAATTTTTAGTGCAAAAGCATTTTGAAAGCTATTATTATTCGAGAGCAACAAGGCGGAATTTCCGTCGTCGCAACCACCCCGTTGCAGCAGCGTGACGTCGCGACGGCGGCGATGGCGCGTCGCGTGCTAAATTACTAGTTTCAAATGGACGGCCGCCGCCGCGGCAGTAGTGAATCCGACGCCGATTTCGACGCATCGCTGTAAAGGCTCTTTACGGAAAAGTATAATTTACGCGAACGGGAACGAAATAATAAATTAATGACACAACCTATACTTTGCGAAAATCCTAATTAGCTATGCTGGATGCGTAGCTCGCGATTGACCAAAAATTCGATTGTTTCGAAGAAGTCCAGTCACGGCCGACTTTCATCCGATTATTTAATTATTATTTGTTTATATGACATAACGTTCAGTTAGAATAATTTAATTGGAGCGGTGTTATCACACTATGTCGTTGAATTAGACGGCAATGAAGATGATGTTAGTAATAAGGTATTAGGGCGCCAATAGAGTATTTATAAAGACTAAAGTTTTTCTTATCAACAAACTGTTCAAAATGAATGAATCCAGGCTGTTTGGAGTGAACGAAAAAGTGCTGACCATGGAGATAGAGAGGAACATTAGATCAATTGCCAATAGTGAGTATAGCCCACATTTTTAAAAAATTGTTCGGTATTTTTGGATCGGTTAATTTCATAGATTTCGTCAAGTTGAACGTGGAATCATAAATATGTAGGTAGTTGAAAAATATATGACATTTTTAAAAATTGTCGAACATTTTTTTCTCAGTAAAAACGCGTTGAAACGTGATTTTTGTTTTAGACTTAATTGACAATCATACGTACATGTTCAATTTTTTCCACATAATAAGGCTAGCGACATAACACTACTTGCCCTTGCTTTATTGCGATAACTACGAGCACTATTAAGGGCAAATTTCCATTGACTACTGCAATAAATCTGCAAATCCAAACAACGCGTTTAAAAGCAAACGCATAATATTAGTAAACGTGTATAAGGAAGAAACATGAGTATCTATTATCAATTAAACAAAAAACTGGAGCAATTTGCCACTGTTCTTCTACCCGCTTGGACACATTACTATGGTTACACCTTCCTATTGCCATGGTTACGCTCACAATTAGCTTTAAGAAACAGAGGCTAGCCAACTGCTCTTATTATTTATATATGGTAATTGGATATTTAATATATATTTTTTTACTACTAACATGATAAATCACCATTATTTACTCCATTCCTCAAATGAGAAGTAACATTTCTCACCCTAGGTAAATAATAATATTAAAAAAAACCTAAGTCAATAATGAAACGGAAAATGTCAAAATGTCAAATTTGTTAGTTTGACAACTAGTTGTCATTTCGGATTATTTGAAAAATGAATGATTAATTTCAAAATCTAATCAATTTAAATAATGATAAGGATTGTATCAGTGCTATTAGTAAAAAAATTATATGCAGTATGACTCACTTTTCATGACTCCCCATAATATTCTTATTAATAATGCGATTTTGTCAAAATATAGATCGAGAGAGGGTACTATGTATGTATGGAGCTGTCAGGAGATTATTAGCGTTTTTTGGCGAGTAACCACGGTTAACTACAAGTAATACTGAAGTAAGTGCCAAGCGGGCACCCCATCACAAATTGTACTGTCTGCTTCTGTCTTCACCAAAATGCCGTAGTTAGATCTTGCATTGCTAGAAAAGAATATAGATGTTTTGAATATTTATTTGAAAATGATCAGTTTGATCAGTGCAGAATGTTTGCTCATATTTTTAATGACAGAATGGTGGCCTCTGGAGATAAGCAAACTAATGGTATTTTTTCGATGAACATGTTCAGGATACTTTGTGCTGCCCAAATCCCATTTGGGGCACATTTGTGTAGGAATTCCGATGCGTATTAGGCTTCTATAGAAGAATTTCATGAACGTATAATTTACAAACTTGTTCAGAATGGAAAAACAAACATTTCACATGTTTAACGTTTCAAAATTAATCCGCCATGATTCCATCAAACCTCGCGTACCACACCTCGTCACGTATGTAAGTTGTAGTAAGCCGTAGTTGAAAAATGATGATGTAATAGTGACGTAACGAAACTTCCCCCCACTTACCACAATTAAATTAATCCTCGTGAAAACAAAGTAGTATCCTGTAGTATGCCGTGGTTAATTGTAGTTAGCTCGCGAAAAAACGCTTCTTGTTACGATATCTGTCAGTTAGACAACTGAACTTCCAGGCTACTTGAACAATTTTGTTATTATCATTAACATGATATTATCAAAATTGTTCAATGTCAAGGCCCGGATTTCTACTAATGAATATGTCCATAAGGACAAGATGGCCCCACAACTGCTAATACACAATACTCTTAATAATTAATTTCATATTTAGCAAAAAATATATATTAAATTTCAAATTACCGTATTATAAATACTCAAGGCCCACTACCACTAATCGTGCTTTATATTGTGTCCTCTTCTTTCGCTTTTAAACATTTTGAAGCAAATATCCACCTAGTGTTTAAAATCTCTGCTCTTTTAGGTTTCTTTACTTTAGTCCATGTCTTATTCTTTTCTATTGATTATATTTCCTTTTTCATGGCTCTAATCCACATATTCTATGCATTATTTCCTCTAAATTTTCCGATACTTGTTCTACATAGAACACAGCATCAAACGCCATATAAAATTCATAGTCATTACTCATCCTTTTTTTTTCACACAAAACTGGTGACATTTCTTCCTCTATCTCTCGTATACTACTAATATTATTTTCATCTTCTTGTTTCTTTGTACTTGTCACTGTTTCTTTCATTTAATCCCTATTCTCAGCAGTCTCATCCATTTCTTCAAACTGTATTCCAGCTGTTGTTAATTTATAGTAAAATTTACCTTCATTAAAAATTACGTCCCTTGCTACACTTACCTTTTGTTCCCTAAAATTCCATAGTCTATATCCAGTTGTAGTGTGTCCTATCATTACTGGGTTTTCCGCTTTTGAATCAAATTTATATCTAAATTGTTGCAACTAAAAACTCTGATATTACTTATACTTGACTTAGATTCATTCCAAATCTCTGCTGGTGTTACTTTTTCAAGGCTATTACTTGGAGATCTATACAATAAATAAGCTGCCACTCTTACCACCTCATTCCAGAAATGCTTTAGTATGCTTGCTTCTAGAATCATATATCTAGCTTTATCAATAAGACTTCTATTAAAACTCTCACCTTTCCCATTCTGCTGTGGTGTACACAAGGTCGAAAAATCAATAGTTGTTCCATTCTCAATACAAAACTTCTTCATCTCACCTGATATGTCTCTTCCATTGTCGCAAGTGTAAAAACTTTTAAGTTAAATTTTGTTTGTATCATATTTATATATTCTTTTAAACAATTAATAACCTCATATTTACCTTTTACAAGTTCTATAAATGTAACAAAATATTTCCCCCCATCATGACTTAATAGTGTTACGTTTTTCCCGTGGGTTCTTAACAGAATTACAACTTTGCTATTTTCAACTAATACTCTCTTTATTCACTACCACTGTATACAATTTAACACTCTATACTACTCTTATAACTTTACCACTAATATCTATTCAACACTCAATGATTAACTGAACTGAACTGACTAACATTCGCCTTAGGTCTGCTTATATAAAATCTCAAATCTATCACGAATATTCGGGAAGTATTCCGAGGCCACTCTATATGATCTCGACGAGGCCATCGATATAATTCCAGTCCAGCGATCCTGAAACTTCGCGACCGGCCGGGCGATGAGTCATACAGACAAAGAAGCGAGGGGCACGGCGCGGCGGCGGCGGCTAGTTCTATAGGGTAGCACAAAAACGTTCTAATGGTTGTTAGGCTAGCCGTAACATTGCATCCCTCTTAATTCTGATCGTCCCGATCAGCTACTTCATGTCCGTGATGTGCTTTCAACCTGTCGAGGTGGACAACTTTCAGTTTGCTCCTGGGGCTACGCTGAATTCTATACACAACGTCATTAATTCTTTTGATGACCGTATAGGGTCCTTCCCATACTGGTGTTAGCTTGAGAGATCTTCCTGTCTTCCTTTGCGGGTTATATAACCAGACTTTATCGTTCATCCGAAATCCCCTAGAGTTAGCTTGGAGATCATATCGAGCCTTCATTCGGTCACTAGCGAGACGTTCAAACGGTAGTCCCACATCATTCTGTTTCATCTTCCCACTGGATCCTGTCTGAGGTCCTTGACTTGAGGCACAGGTTGAACACTGCTGGCACCATGATTTCACATCCTGGCAGTAGTTGACCCAGTAAAATCTGTCGCGGATCTTGTCAATCATTTTGTTCACTCCGAGATGAGCACCAAACTTTCTATTATGTACTCCATCCAGAACTTCCGATACCTTCTTCCTTGGTACCACTAACTGCGTCTTCACTACCTTGCCATCGGCGCTTTCCCAGGCTCGTTTAAGGAGTCCATTTTCAACTACCAGGGAGTCCCACTGAGCCCACAGAGATTTAAAAGTAGATCCCTTAGTTGAAATATCTCTCCAGCTTAGTCTTGGTTGACGTTCTTCCTTAGCTTTTAGTAGTAGTGCTATTTCATTATCCTCAAGCTGATCTTTCTTTAGTTGCTCTGTGGTCCACTGCTGATCAACCTTAAACTTGATTCGCCTAATGGAAGTGATTCCTTCTCGTTGGTCAATTCTTTGGCGATGTTTATAATTATCCTCACATGACCTTCTGGATAAAGCATCTGTATTACTATGCCATCTTCCTTCCCTGTGCTTAGCCTTAAAGTTGTATTGTTTCAACTCTTCCTGACTTGGCTTTGAACTGCTGTTGTCTCTGGATGGAGCTGTAGGTCGTAGTTGTACTGGACAGTCTCTCTTAAAATGCCCAATGTTGCCACATATATAGCACTGATTTGGAACATTTCGGTTACGTGGCCTATCTTCTAGTGGCTCCCGGAATCTTTGTACTTGACAGTCTCTTTTGAAATGTCCAGTCCTGCCGCATCTATAGCACTGATTTGTAGCCTTTCGATTACATGGTCTAACTTCTGTTGGCTCCCGGAATATCCGTATTCGACAGTCCCTTCTGAAATGTCCAGTCTTTCCACATCTATAACACTGATTTGATGTATTTCGGTTATGTGGCCTATCTTCTATTGGCTCCTGGAATCTTTGTACTCGACAGTCCCTTTTGAAGTGTCCAGTCTTGCCACATCTATAGCACTGATTATGGTTGTATGGCCTAACTTCTAGTGACTCCCGGAATCTCCCCGTGGCCTGAAGAACTTCGGTTAATTTCTTCAAAATGCCGCCCATTTCAGTTAGTTCACAACTGTTCGCCAAATTTTCTTCCTTGATGGATACGTCCCTGATTGCTGGCTTAGAGATGTTACAGGCCGCCTCGATTTCCAGAGCTCTACCCAAAACTTCACGGCTGCTATCAAATTTGGCTAAACGTAGCATCTTCTGAGTTTCTGGATCTCTGACACCGTCCACGAAATATTCAGCGACAAGTTCCTCTTGAAATTCCTCTGTCGCTCCCGGGTAGGCCAATTGAATGAGACGTCTTATGTCTGCCTCAAACTCTTGCAGGTTTTCGCCAGGCTTCTGATGTCGGGACTTAAATTGTGCCTGATACAGTTGTCTTCTATGTTGGTCTCCAAATCGTCTCTCCAGGGCAGCTACAAGTATGTCGTATTTCCCTTGTTGGCTGATGGGAATGGTCTGCAGTAGTTCCAGGGCAAATCCACGAAGCGCTACCACTAGTGATGTAGCCATTTCTTTATTATTCCAACCGTTGGCAACCGCAGCGGCTTCAAACTGTCTTTTGTACATAGTCCAGGATGTTTGACCGTCATAAGTTGGAGGTTTGATATGTTGTCCTGTGGCGAATACCCTCTCGGTGGGTCCTTGATTTTTTTAGTCTGCTAAATTCTGCTTGTAGATTCCTCATTTCTTGCTGTACGTTTCCTACTTCTTTTTGTACACTCCCAGCTTCTTTTTGTACATGTCCAACTTCTTTTTGAACATTCCCAACTTCTTTTTGCACATTTCCAACCTCTTTTTGTATAATACCTACTTCTTTTTCAAATTTATCATTTTGCCCGTCCAATATTTTCTGTAATTTTCCTTGCTCGCCTACAATTACATCAAGCATCCATTTCTGAAGCCGTTCCTGTTCTGCTTGCCTTTTGTCTTCTTGGTCTTGCAAAATTTTCTGAAGCCGGTCCTGTTCTGCTTGCCTTTTACGTTCATCTTCTTCCCGATCCGATTGCCTTCTACGTTCATCCTCTTCCCGATCCGCTTGCTTTTTATCTTCTTGATCTTGTAAAAATTTCTGAAGCCGGTCCTGTTCTACTTGTCTCTCAGCATTTAGATTTTCCATGAAATCGGCCAACATTTTATTAATTTGCTCCATTTCTGCCGTTTGTTGTCTTGCATTGACCATAGAATGTTATAAACTTTTACCTGAATCCACCAATCAAACGGTCTCGTTGACGTACTTGTACCTCTTCTTTCCTCGAAGAAAAACTTCGCAAGTCCGGTCCCTTCACAATCCGACTTCTGACACCAAATGTTACGTTTTTCCCGTGGGTTCTTAACAGAATTACAACTTTGCTATTTTCAACTAATACTCTCTTTATTCACTACCACTGTATACAATTTAACACTCTATACTACTCTTATAACTTTACCACTAATATCTATTCAACACTCAATGATTAACTGAACTGAACTAACTATCCGACTGACTAACATTCGCCTTAGGTCTGCTTATATATAATCTCAAATCTATCACGAATATTCGGGAAGTATTCCGAGGCCACTCTATATGATCTCGACGAGGCCATCGAGATAATTCCAGTCCAGCGATCCTGAAACTTCGCGACCGGCCGGGCGATGAGTCATACAGACAAAGAAGCGAGGGGCACGGCACGGCGCGGCGGCGGCGGCTAGTTCTATAGGGTAGCACAAAAACGTTCTAATGGTTGTTAGGCTAGCCGTAACAATAGCATCATTGGTCCGGGAAGATCCGAATGTATAATTTCTAGTAACCTCTTTGTCCGTTTCTTCTTTTAATTACCATTAAATAAACACACATGCATAAGGTTTATTATATCTAAATGGGGCAAAGGAGAAAAAATTATCAATCAACGAATCTACAAATCAACCTCTTTTTAACGGCCTTCTTATTTCACTTCTCAGATTTCCCCTTAATTGTCAAAAAACCACACATAGCAACAAAATTATGTTTTTAGTACTGGTAGCGCCATCTGTTATCTAATATTACAGTTCGCCATATATCAAAAAGAGCATTACCATCTTTACAGAATTCCTAATTTCACAACAGTGACATAAAACTATGGCAACTTGACTTCTATAAATATTGTTAACCTGTAGGTCTTCACCATGAGGAAAGGTGTTAGCAGGTTTACTCTAAAGTCCATTTAAACCTCACTTACTCCCAACCAAAAGGTTATGAAACTTTTTCATCTTGTGCCACTACTTTTCTTGTTCCATATTTGTCTAATGGTAAATCATCTTTTTGTTCAATACCTTCATGAATTTTCTTTCTTCTTTATCGTATATTTCTAAAGGATAAACTCGTTAAATTGGCCTCAATAGCATACCACTGACCAATCTAATTTGGCCATCTTTTCCAAAAAAAACTTCTTCTATATTAGCTAAAGGCCAGTCTAAACGTTTTTTATTGTCGCTGCCAATCAATACAATATCTCCTACGCTGACATCCAATTGGATAAATCGTTTTTTCCTTCAAATTATTTGTCCCAAGTAGTTACTTCTAAAACGGGCTTTCAAATAATCTCTCAACTTCGGTCTGTAACGCATGCTTCTGCGCAAATCGATGGCTATATTGTCCAAATCGGGAACTTCAACGTCCAGTAAAAGCATTGCTGGTATTAATTAATTAAACTTCTCATGTCTTCACAATCTTCTGATAAATATAGTGAATTTGAATTAACTACAGCTTCGCATTCGCGTAGCATTGTTGAGAGTTCTTTAAAAAAAATTGCGGCTTTTCTCAATCATCTTTTTAGTATAATTATTTCAAGATTTTTATCAATCTCTCCCATCATCCTCCCCGTCAAGCAACTGCGGGAGGATTAAACTTCCACTTTATCCTTTCAACAGCACCATATTTCTTAAGTTCTTCCCGATATAAGGATGCCAGAGCGTTCTCAGATCCCACAAAATGTGTGCCATTGTCACTATACATTACTGAAGGTCTACCACGTCTAGAAATAAATCTTCTTAAGGCTTGTATAAACGAATTTGTAGTTAACTACTCAATTATTTCTAGATATATATAGCACAAGTGTATATGCATATCCAAACTTTGGATTTATCCCTGAGATAAATCGGTACTGCAAACTTCAAATACTGCTGCATCTCGTACTCTATCTTTCGGAAGAACAATGGGCGGCTGGAGCTTTTACCTTCATTTCTTCGGCATCTTACACATTTGTAAATTACAGAACTTATTGATTTTCTACCATTGATAATCCAAAATTTTTCTCTTAAATTATTTAGAACTGTTTGAATTCCCATATCACCTTCAAATGTCACTAAAGATCTAACTTTGTTTAATGTATGGTCTGTGAAAACTTCTTTTTGTATCAGCTTAACAACGACTTTTTCTGCCATTTCAATTTCCTCAAAAGATAGAAGTTCTTTTCGCATAATTCTTATTTGTGTGCAATTAAAAATAAATCGATTTATCCAAGATACAAGATTAATTATACTTTGATATTTCGAGAACTTTCTATACTTCTTTGATTTTCGAGAACTTTCTATACGATTATTTACCAATAATCAATTTATACTCCTTTGTTTTTCAGTTCCGACTATTTCTTCATTTACATAATAACTTTGTTGTGGCCAATCACGTGGAGAATATCCTCTAAAGGATAGATCTGCAGAATTGAGCTGTCCAGGAACATAATTCCACAATAATCTACTAGTTAGCGACTTTATTTCTTGAACCCTATGGTTT
The DNA here is from genome assembly GCA_016904865.1 of Pissodes strobi. Lineage (NCBI taxonomy): Eukaryota > Metazoa > Arthropoda > Insecta > Coleoptera > Curculionidae > Pissodes > Pissodes strobi. The sequence goes on along the minus strand of MU186296.1, from coordinate 81,473 downwards.
CCAATTATCGCCTCGATTTATTTAAAATAGAACCGTACGTCGTAGTCTGTCCAACAATAATTTAAATGCTGTTGTGCATCCCCAAAGACTTTCATCACTCCATCAAGCAATCGAGATCCAATAGTGGCAGCAAATAATTCTCCAGGAGCTACTCGAGATTTCGCTTGTATCAGTTGAACATAAGCAATATTTTGAACAGGAGTTTGTATCCTGATGAAAACTATCGCGGCATAGACGTGTTGGCTAGCATCTCAAAATAAATGTAAACTTATAGCTCCTGGCAATGCATTCACTTCTTGAGTTAACCATCGCGGAATTCTTAAACTTCTTAGGTCCACTAGCTCACTAAACCAACTATAAAACTGTTTAGCGATATCTTCAGGAAGTTTTATATTCCAGCCTAGCTTCAACAAGCAGGTTTTCTGTAGTAAAAATCTTTGAAAGTAATAGATAGGGACAGGCAAGACCAATTGGATCATATATATTGAATTGTAAATGTGTATTGTGTATCTGTCTGAGTTTTGTCTGATTTTATCAAGTAATACTCCATGGAAAATCGCGATTTTTGGACAATATAGTGATGGACGATTTTCCTGGACCTGTGTTGTGTTGCATGGTCTACCACTGTTGTGCAAGACATGTAACAGGTGTACCACTTTTTGGGTGCCTTCTAAATGAAAAAACGGTTGTTTATGTTATCCAAAAACACTTGATTTACAAAAAATTGGGCCTACTATAGTACCATCATTTCAGGAATATTTCACTTTTATATTTTATTTTGTGACAAATTCGCTTATTCTTACTGTGGCAGGCCGGAAATTGGTTCATACCGAATATCAACCTCTGTACCATGGCTTCAAACTGTGCTATATGTCAAACTGTTTGTATCTTTAAACCCCGCCCAAATGCTAAAGAGGGTGAGCTTTTTGGTGTTAATTGCGACCGTTGTAAACTCTTTCACTGTAAGGACTGTGCAAACTTGAGTACTACGGAGTCTGATGCTCTACTTCTTCAAAACCGAACTATTATATTTTTTTGCAATGGTTGTAAAGCGGGTCTTTCGGATGCCGAGCAGTTATCTTTGCATTGCGATCAACTCAAAACTGATTTGGTTAAAAAGGATACCTACATCAACAATCTTGAAATTGACTTCGAAGATCTAAAGCTGAGCCTCAGGCAGGAGATTGACAGACTTATAAATGACAACAAATTAAAGGATGCGCACATCAAGCGACTTGAACGACGAACGGAAACATTGGATGATGAGGTTTTTGAAGTTGAAAGGAACTACATGATCACCATTCAGTCGCAGAAAGAAGAGTTGATTGGTGTCAAAAAAGAAATAGTTGATATGCTCAAAGTTAACACCAATCTAGCGAAGGACATCAAAGCTAAGGCAACTAAAATTGAATGTCTTGAAAATGAACTAACTGCCCTAAAAATTTCTAACATTACTCTACTCGATAATATTTCCTCTTTAACAAAGGACAATGACCAACATCTACGGGACTTGATGGAATTAAAAAATGAAACAAACTTAACGTCGCCTATATCAGACTGTGCAGATGTGTGTACGCAGACTGAATTGTTTACTGTTGCTTCCGAGGACAAGAGAGTCGTGACGAGTGTGTCGAGTTTGGACGTATCTAGCAGGCATATCAATGTTTTAAATGATATTAATAGCAACAAAAATCGCATACTTCTACTCTGTGATCAGATGGGAAGGGGATTAGATTCAACAATAAGTGATAAACTTGGAAGTAAATATATGGTTCAGAGCGTAATAAAACCTTTTGCTCTATTCGAAGATGTTGTGGAAAATGTTGCACTTTTAATTGAGAATTTTAGTAGGGATGATTACTTAATTATTTTTGCAGGATATAATAATTTTTGTAAGGAAAGTTTTCCAAAATATCAGTATGTTATAAATAGGTTGAAGATGTGCGTCCATACCAATGTTATTGTCCTATCGACACCTATTTGTTTTGGAGTGCCAAGTAAGTGTTATGATTTTAACAATAGGATAAGTAATCTTGTATATAACTTCGATAGGTTTTCAGCAAATAGAATGTCTTTCATAAATAGTTGTAATAAGTTGAGTAGGAAGCAATCCAATATGAAATTGACCGAATTAATTAGTAATGTTATAGCTTCGTCTTGCAACAAGAGTTTGATCTACATCAATATCATTGATAACGCATACAGTCAAGCTCCTTTCGATAGTTATTTGTTGAATTCCTCAAATAGTTCTTCAACTAGAGATGATCGTGATGTATCACACTATGCATGTAGTGATTCGCATAATAACACTTCACCTAATGTCTCTGGAACAAATTTTCATCAAGCTCAGATAGAATTAATAGCCACTTAACAAACAAGGTATCGGTATTTTACCAGAATTGTAGGGGGATTAAAACCAAACTACATAATTTAAAGTGCAACATGCTGATTAATGACCATGATATAATAGGTATAACCGAAACATGGTTGAACGAATCAATAAATAATGCAGAGTTTAGTTATGACAGTAGGGTTGTGTTTAGGAAAGATAGAAATAGGGTTATCACTGACAAATCACAAGGCGGTGGAGTTTTGCTGGCTGTTAAGAGTTGCTTTATGGCTACTGTGGTGAACATTTTTGATGCTGATCAGGAAGCAATATGTGTGAAACTCAGATTGGGCACACATTCTTATTTATTTGTAATAATAGTCTACTTCGTCCCAAATAGCGCTAGTGTCTTGTATGAGCAATTTTTTGAGAAGATAGAATCTAACTTGAGTGGGGAATCTAAATCCGAATACGTTATAATTGGCGACTTTAATATTCCAAGTTATGTAAACCATCTTTCTTGTAATGACGCTTTAAATACTCTTAAATCTTTCCTGTCATTTAATAATTTAGTTCAGTTAAATCAGGTCAGAAATGGTAACAATGTTGTTCTTGATCTCGTGATTTCCTCTTTTGATGGTGTGCGGGTCGACAAAACAGATGATGCTTTGGTTCCTATTGACAAACATCATCCATGTCTGAGCGCATGCTTGAAAACTAAAGAACGTGTTGAACACTGTAAATTTGTATCAACAACGAAACTAAATTTTAAAAAAGCTGATTTTTTGCTAATGTATAGACTTTTCAGAGACCAAGACTGGAGTGACTTTGAGAGCTTTCTAGATGTCAATTCGGCATTGGAGTATTTTTATGCCAAACTGGCCGACTTGTTTGAGAAATGTGTTCCGAAGTCAACTCAGATAGATAAAAAATACCCAGTCTGGTTCAATAAAGAGATAATTAACCTTCTTAAACAAAAACATAATTCTTTTCTCAAATCTAAGAAACTCAAATCTCACTACTGGACACACAAGTATTTTTCTTTTAGAAGCATCATTAAAAATAAAATTAAAGTTGCACATTCTAAATATCTACAGGATGTTGAATCAAGCTTAAAAATGAACCCTAAAATCTTTTGGTCTTTTCTAAAGACTCTAAAGGATTCTCCTGATATTTTGGGGGAAATGTCTTTTGGTGACAAAATTTATTCGGGTTCTCAAAATGTAGCCGATGGTTTTGCTGATTTTTTTAAATCAGTTTTTGTGAATGACGAAGATATAGGCTGCACAGCGACCAAGTCTAAGTCATTCTTTTGTAGCAGGTTAATCTCCACGCAAGAAATAACGAAAGCAGTGAAGAAAATTAGGGCAAATAGGGCGGTTGGCCCCGATGGGATCCCGACTTATATCTGGAAGGGTTGTGGTGAGTACTTGTCCAAACCTTTGGAATATCTGTTTAATTTAATCTTAAAAACCTCAGTTTATCCTGATCAGTGGAAAGTTAGTAAAATAATTCCAATTCACAAGGCGGGAGCCAGACATGAAATAAATAACTACAGGCCCATAAGCATTGTAAGCGCGGTTTCAAAAATTTTTGAGATTGTTATTTTCGAACGATTATATGATGAAATCTCTGGTTGTCTCTCAACATGTCAACATGGATTTTTACCTAAAAAGTCAACATTTACTAACTTAGCCTCCTTCTGTCAGTTTGTGCACGAAGCTATCAACAACAAATCTCAGGTGGATGTTATATACACCGACATGGAGAAGGCATTTGACAGAGTCAGGCATTGTGTAATATTGAGATCTTTGTCTGATTTGAATGTTTCTCTATATCTTCAAAATTTGATTAAATCTTATTTGAATAGTAGGTTCCAGTATGTTGAGGTCAAAGGATGCAGGTCGGTTATTTTCGCGAGTACGTCGGGAGTTCCTCAGGGATCCAACTTGGGTCCTCTTTTGTTTTTGGCAGCCGTAAACGGTATGGCCGGTGGTATCAAGAATGCTCTGGGGTTGTTGTTTGCAGATGACTTTAAATGTTTCTATCAGATTGATTCTGTTGAGGATTGTGTGACCCTACAGAATAACTTTTGCACCGTGGCTGACTGGTGTGATTCGAATAGCTTTAATTTGAATGTAAATAAATGTGCGTGTATGTCTTTCACATTAAATCATAATATTATTGGCTATGACTATTCTTTAAATGGAGTCAATTTACGGCGAGTGAATCAGCATAAGGATCTTGGTGTAATCTTTGACCCAACATTGTCTTTCTCTAGCCATATAATATCTAAAATTGATAGTGCACAAAAAATAGCAGGTTTTATTGTCAGGAATACTAGAGTTTTCAGCACGGATGTTTGCTGGCATCTTTTTGATAGCCTTGTATTGCCAGTTTTGGAATATGGCAGCATAATATGGTCCCCCCAGTATAGTGTTTGGGTAACATTTATTGAAAAAGTGCAGAGAAGATTTTTGAAGTGCATGTATTATAGGAAGTATGGCGTATATCCTCAGAAAGGGTGTGACAACGAATACCTTTTAGGAGTCTTTGGCAGGCTTTCGTTAGTAAAAAGAAGAATTAAAATATTACTATGCACTTTATTTAAAATTTTGAAAGGTGAGATTGACTGCCCCGAAATTTTTGGTAAATTACCTTTTGTTGTCAATAGAGTCAACTCGCGAGCCTCAAATGTTTTTTATCTGGCCCATCCTCGAATAAACCTATACAAGAACTCTCCGATTTACAAAATGTGTTACTTTTTTAATTTGTATGCATCTGATATTGATGTAGATACAACTAGTCTTGGTCAGTTCAAAAATTTGGTCGACGATAAGCTGAGATCGACCAGTTAATAAACCAAAGATTCAATTGTAGCTGTTGTGATCATTGTGTGGTTGTGTTAGGTATGCCTATTTATTTGTATATGTATTGTACTTTGGCTGCAAATGACTAATCTTGTGTAAGCTTAGTTATGTACTGTACCCAGTTTTATAATGTTAAAGCCGTTTGACTTGACAGTATTTTATCGATGTATTTTGTTTATTTGAGTTTTAATTCGAGTTTGCTTGATTGCCTTTCTTTGTTTGATTTTATATCTAGATTTAAGATATATCTGTAATTGGCACCAGTGCTGTTGATACGTATGTAATAAATAAATAAATAAATAAATAAAAATCATGTTTACAGTTGACAGAATAGATTTTGGCACATTTATGGAAAGTTTTAATCCATCTTCTTTTTTGTTCCATTTTAGGCCTAATACACAGGCAAATGCAGAATCTTCACAATCATTGATGTATTCCCACAATCTTAAATCAAATTTAGCTTTTGCCATTATATCCGTCGACTCAGTGATGAAATTTTGAATTTCTTCCTCGAAATCGAAGCTGGTTATACAACTATCCATATAAAAAACTTTGAATCAGTCTGTGAACAGTATCTTCTGAGTAATTCAAATCGTACTTTTCAAATGGTATTCTATTATGGCGCCCAGCAAAAAGGACTAAAAGTTACTCAAAATACAATTAATCTAATGTGGCGATACATAACTAACTTATTAGTTTGGTCATCCCAAAGAAATCTTAGAAAATTTCGATCATTGATATTTAAATTGATTTGAAGCAACGCTTTTCTAATGTCTGATATTACAACAAATTTTCGTAATCTGAATCTGATAATGATTGACGAAATTAATTCTGTAGGATTAATACCCTTTTCCAAACATTGGTTTAAGAACTTGCTTTTGCAGATGCATTAAAAACTGGTCTGTTTCTTTCCTATTCTTCTTCGCCACTGGATCCGAAATACCCAAAATATCTAAGCTCCAAAGATTAGCTAGACATGAGTTTTCTACTATTTTCCTTAGATACAAATTTTTCCTATCATGGTCCATCCTAATTCAGTTTCAATAGCAACCAATCCAGAATTTAAAACCTTTTTCTGTTGAAAGTTTTCCTATAATGTCAGCACCTATTAGCAGCTCAATTTCACCTTCCTCTATACCCGACAACACTATACCAATATTCTTTAGCTCTTCAGTCCATGAACCACTTTTTACCGCTGGTACTATTCCACAAATAACATTCTAATCTCCTGTATGAACAATCTATACTTTCTAACTCAACCCTGTATATTTTATGAAATATTGGTTTGGATAAGGAACTACCAAACAGGCCATGAATTACTTCTTCTTCTTTCAGAAATTCGTATTCCATTTCGGCAGGCTGCTTTCTTCAGGATGTATGATCGTTGTGATCCTGCATCACCTCTCAGAGCTCTAACTCGGCGAATTTTATAGCTTTTGGTAAGATAAACTGAGGCGGTCTGGAGATTTGCATGGTTAGAAGTTTGATTAGAGAGTGCTTCACTTATTGGATGTTCTGGCTCAGATTTCTTTTCATCTTGAGGGCACATCAAAATGTAATGATAGTCCATGCATATTGCTGCTATCCTGCAGTTTCTAGCTAAATGTCCAAACCTCAAACAGGCGTGGCAACATCCTTTAGAAGAAGCAATCTTCTTTCAGTGAATGACATCTCAGCAGCTTTGGGACAGCTATAATTGAAGGGGGCAGTTGCTAGTGTGATTCTTTATTCATTTTCTACTTCTTTCTTGAGAAATTGCACGAAGAACGCCATCAGGAAGACAAGATTTTACTAAGGGATACAAAATTGCAGCACATTTCTCTGTAGTTACCCCCAAAGTTTCCAGAGCTCGTAACTGTGTTGCCATCTTATCATAAACATATTTAATTTACGTTTATTATTTAAATTGTTTCAAATTAATTTCAACAGTTCTCTAACATAGACCTCAACCAAATCTTGATTTTAAACTCCCCAATGCTTTATTGTAGTTTTCGACAGTAGGTGGATAGGTTCAACTAATTGGTTAGCCCTCGACTTCGGTTTCATGGCTTCTAATAAAAATTTAAATTTATCTTATATTTCTATTTCATCGTCTTCGTGGATTCTACTAAAACTACTCCAAAATGATAACCATTCTTTCAAATCGCCTCCAAATTTATGAAGTTCTATTTTAGGCAGTTTTAATCTCTCTTTGATACTGCTAGCACCTGGTTGTATCTCATTCAAATCCGTAGTAATTTTAAAATCTACAGGCAACTGCAGTTTATGAATATTTTTTGCTTACTTTATCAGCCTCTCCTTAACTTGAGTCTGAGTCATTTCGTTTTCATATACCTACACCATCATCTATTTCATCATTATTTTATCATTATTTCTCCCATTTTTGTATCCTACACAAATTATGTAGATATCGCACACCCTATTAAGTATTATTTGTTAATTTTTTTTATGCATAAAATCTAGGATTGATGCTCTTTTCGTTTTTAAAAATCCGTTAAGCGGATTCGAACTTATAAAGCTTTATATTTAAGAAAACCTTTCATTAGTTTAGTTAAACAAAGAACTGGAGCAATTTGCACTGTTCTTCTACCCGCTTGGATACATTACCATGGTTACGCCTTTCTATTGCCATGGTTACGCTCACAATTATCTTTAAGAAACGGACGCTAGCCAACTGTTCTTAGTATTTATATTATGGTAATTGGAAATTTAATATATTTTTTTGCTAAATATAAAATTAATTATTAAGGTATTGTGTAGCGCAGCCGTCTTGTCATTTTTGACGCCTTTATTAGTAAAAATTCCATTCAAAGCGGGTGTCGACACTCATTTGCGTGTCGAAATTGATCATTTTAAACCCAAAATAGAAAAAGCACTTTATGAAGATCTTTTGTATATAATTTATAATATTTTAATCGATTGCCAATAAGTCAATGTAATAATGTCATATTAAAACATAAAATAATCCGTTTATAGAATTATTACAGGGTCATAGCAATAGTTTACCCACCGTATAAAGAGTTAATCGTTGATTTGAAACCGTCGCGTCGTGTCGGAAAATCCTATTGTGTATAGAGGGTCCACATCCAAAATACTCTAAAATCGATTCCAAATGTGTTCTGCAATATATCCGGCAGTAGCTACATTTATATTTAATGCTTATATTATTTTTGGGCACACCACGTAAATTGACTGGCATTTATTTTTAAGATTTACATTATCGTGCGTGTCATTTATCTTCGATGTTATTGAAGTCATATGCGGAGCAAGATGAGTCCTAGGATACTTAATTGTTTTTTGACACCTGTCTATCTGACACATGGATATCGCATTTTAACGTGTTAATTCCAGTGCCGGGTGCGCGGAATCAAACACTTTTAACATTTCACTAAAAATATAATTCAAGAGGACTAAAAGAAGAGTACAGTAAATTTTTCAACATAAAATATATTTAATATTGGATACATATTGATGTATAGGTACCTATATATAGGTGATCAGACAGCATGGGTCGAGTACGCCTCTGCCCAGGCATTGTTGGCAATACGCAATTTTTAGCGCAGCTCTGATTGAGCGATTATTTACATAGTCCAATACGTCGATCACATGAAATTGTCTCGAGAGTTTTAGCATCAGCGTTGATTGAGAACATACATGTTTATTCATGGATTTTAAGCCCGTTACGACATTCCTATTATGCCCATAGAGAGGATGACTGTTATTATTACGTTTACCACTGAATCTTCTTTAGCTTCTACATCTTCCTTGGGTTTAAGGACGTAAGACGTATAACAAAACGTAGAGACGATGAGCGGTGTGAAAACTCCCCGAAACCTAATTCATAGTCAATAATATTATAAAGTAGCGCGTAATGGTGCTTTCGGATAAATTACCAAAATAAATGGGTGTAAATTGCAAAATTTATTAGTTCTTTGGAAATATTTCAAACGATGAGTCAGGTACGTATTCCGAAGGAATTCGACGGACCGTTAAATAAGCTCCTATAGACAAGGGCGTATATAAAGGGGGGAAATTCACATAAATAATGTATAAATTAACAAAACTTAAATTCAGAGCACATTACAAATTATGGAAAAATAAAAATCGAATCCCCCCCCCCCTCTGGAAAAATTTATATATGCGCCCTTGCCTAAAGACATTGTTTGTACTATCTTACAAGTTAAATATTATACAGATCATGCAACAGTAGCTTTATAATGATGCTGATGTTAAATTTGAGTTGTTTTTTGATAAATTCTTAGAAATCATTGATCTGTCCTTTCCATTAGAAATGGTAAAACAAAGTTCCAACAACTCAAGTTTGTCTACAAATACAGAGTGGCCTACAAGGGAGATGGTTGAGCAAGGCGAAAATTTAAGATTTTTATATATGTGTTGTAAAAGGTCAAACAGTGAACATAGGGAACTTATATACAATAGTAAAAAATACATATAGTTCATTTTATAGTGACTACTCAAATAAAATGAGGGCATCTTGGCAAATAATAAATAACGAGTCTTCTTCTGGAAATAAACGTCAATACCCAACTTTTTGTTAAATGTACAAAGCATTTATGGATGATCAGTCAGATACATTTAGACCTACTGTCTTTACTAGTGGTGTGTCAATGTTCCTCCAACCAGTCTGTGAAACTGAAGCGGACAGCTTCTTTATTAGGCTCAATCTCAGGTAAGACATCATGTGGTGCTGATGGAATTCGTTGCTCTCTACTTGTAAAAGTGTCTGAATCTTTATGCCCAGTTTTGACATATCTTATACCTAAATGAATCTTTTAGTTTTAAGGAGGGTATCGTTCCGGCTCATTTGAAACTATCTGCTGTTCGGCCTATATACAAAAAGGGCAATGTAAATAGAATTGAAAATTATAGGCCCATATCTCTCTTGTCAGCTTTTTCAAAGGTATATGAAAGGGCATATTGTGACAGGCTTAGCGCTTTTCTAAATGCAATGCATGTTATCCCAGCTGTACAATTTGGTTTTCGGAAGAGATGTTCAACTGCGGATGCTATTGTATCTCTTGTTAATACAATTATTCAGAAATGGGATAATAAGTGTATCACCATGGGTGTCTACTTTGACTATTCTCGAGCGTTTGACTTGGTCAATCATTCGATACTTTTGAGAAAGCTTGAAAATTATGGCGTAAGAGGAATTCCTCTCAATTGGGTTGAATCATATTTATCTGAAAGGAAACAGAAAGTTGTACTGCCGATAAATGACATCACTGTGTATCACTCAGATGTGGCAGATATATTTAAAAGAGTTCCACAAGGAAGTGTGCTGGGGCCTTTGTTGTTTCTCGCATATACTGCTGACATTACTAAATCAGTCACAGTGAGCTCAAATATCTTGTATGCGGATGACATGACTTCAATTGTATCAATAGTTCTTTAATGGAAACTGAAAGGATGGCGGGTATATGTATTGAGCAGGTACTTGACTTCTGCAAAGTTATCGACTTGTGCTAAATTTGGATAAAATACTCTTAATGCTCTTTAGTATCCGCATTAATGATAGTGAAGTGGCAATGAATATTGATGATCAGAATATTTCTCAACGAAATACCACTAAATTTGTAGGGGTTATGATGGATCGCAGTTTGAGTTGGTCAGCTCACATTGATTATGTCTTGAAAAAACTTGCTACACACTCTTTTGTTATCTGGAAACTTAGAGCAATGGTTGACAGAAAAATAATATTGTCTTATTACTATGCCTATGAAGAGAATCTTGTCGTCCACTGTTTTGTAGTCTCCAGTTGTTAAGTGTAATATCAATTTATATTCTTCAATGTGTCTTGTGCATTCGTAAACTCTATAGCTCGTTTCAGTTGGTTGAGGATATGCCTCACACATACCCATCATCATCATCATCACATTTATTTACACAATTTACAGAGATTTATACACTTATTAAACTACTATACATGACCTAAAGCTAGCTATGTATATATGTACATGAGAGGGCGACGTGCACTTAACTAAATGCTACTGAAGCCTCCCAGCACACATTACCAAACTCTGTGGACCGATATTATATCCAGATCATGTTTTAAGCAGTTTATAGTGGAACTTCGCTAATCAGTTCATCTTACTTGGGCGCGCTTGGTGCCCTTCAAGAGTATTTCAGTTATTCATTATCAACGACTGGCAATGGAAACTGGTGACTTGTTTTCAAGGGAGAAAGAAGAATGGTGAGGGAAGGTTGACATGGGGAAAAGCAGTTTGAAAAACCCCATTGCTCGTTTCTTTGGCTTGAACATGCAACACACAAGACATACAAGACACACACACAGTATATAGGTGGAAGACTAAATGAATAGTCTTAATGCGGTGAGAACTGCAACTGCATATTAGAATGCACTCGGTTATATGTAACCGCACTTTGCCTGCCGGAACATGGAGGCAGGAAGCAGCATGAACGTAGCGATATAAGTGTTTTCGCGACGTTGGATCAAGCCCTATATAAGCGTTGTAGGTACCTTAGCAAGCCCCACCCACCTCGCTTCTCGGAGAAGTGGAGGGGCCCGCTTTGGGATATACTCGATGGATGGGACGGTGAAAACTTCTGTGCTCCCAATACTTTCGTTTTATCGAAATGCATTTAGGGCATAGAAAGGGGTGACTGACAGGATATTTTAGGGATGCAGGATGGGAATAGACCCATCACTATGGCGGTCTAGGTTCAAGATAGAAAATTGTTGTTCTTTTGTGTATCGGGCCGTGTTTGGCTCCACCCTGCAGATTATATCTCAAGTCTGCGATGTTGGCGGTTCTTGGTGAGTCGCGTATGCTATAACCGAAGAACTTGCACGCCATTTTGTCGACGTATTCTTTGACATATTCAATTTGAGCCATTGCATGCAAGTCCCGGATCCTAGCATACGGACCCGCCGAGAAGGCTGCTCTTAAGTAGCTATTTTGCATAACTTGCACTTTTTTAAGTTTGTAATCCGCGATAGAGCTCCAAACCGGCGTTCCATATAGCAGGATTGGCCTAGTGATGGATCTATACAGCATGATCTTGTTTCGGGGACTTAAAAAGGAGCCACTCCTGACAAGCGGCTTCAACTTGTCAAGAATCATATGGTTTTTATTTTGAATATGAGCGATGTGCCTGTGAAAGTTGAGCCGCTTGTCAAGGTGGATTCCTAGATATTTTATATCGGATTTAGGAGGGATGGAGGTGTTATTTATTGTCATTGGCACTACTTCTGTGTTGCGATATTTTCTGGTAAACACGGCTAATTCAGTTTTTGAGGCGTTTAGCCGTATTTTCCATGTATTGAAATATGTTAGTATGCGCTCCATATGGGCGCTAAGGTTATCAGCTGCTTCCTGCGCTATAGGGGATTGGGAATAGAGGGCAGTGTCGTCGGCATATAGTGCCAAGGAGGTATCAGGATGAGACGGGAGATCTGCTATGAAGTAACTAAAAAGTTGCGGAGATAGCACTGTTCCTTGGGGAACCCCTGCCCTGATTTGCTTCATAACTGAGAAGGTCCCATTTATGCGCACTGAGAAGGTGCGTCCGGTCAGGTATGACGCAATCAGTGTTGCAATATGGAGCGGGAATTGATGTTCTATAAAGAGCTTATGCAGCAGGCCGTTGTGCCACACCCGGTCAAAAGCTCTCTCGATGTCCAGTAAGAGTAGCGCGGTGCAATGCCCCATATTGAACCCCTCATATATATCTTGCACGATTTTCGCAGCAAGCATATTAGTACTATGCCCGCTGCAAAAGCCGAACTGCTCCTGTGGCAGTATATGAAGGTCCGAGGCCACTCCACTGATCCTGGACAGCAAGAGCTTCTCAGTGAGCTTGCTCAGTGTGTTTAGTAATGAAATGGGTCTATACGAAGTTGTCAGTTTCGGATCTTTTCCGGGTTTCGGGAACAGTACTACATGCGCAACCTTCCAGGGACTAGGGAAGTGTTGCAAGCGAAGGACGGCGTTCACAATATGCATGTAGTGTATAAGGGATTTTTTAGGAAGGTTCTTAAGGATGAGGTAAGGGATTTGATCTGGTCCCGGAGCCTTATTCTTTGGCAGATGGCAGGTAGCCCTACGTATCTCTGACGGGCTCACAAGAAGCTTATCCATCACAGAGGGCGGTATAGGGAATGCCTTACCTAAAAAAGGCGAAATTTGTTCGGTAATAAGCTCGTGCAATGGCACGGAGTCAGGGATATCACCGTGTACGCAGGCAAGAAAATCCGCGAATGCCCCGGCTTTCCCCGGATCATCCAGGATGTCTATACCGTTGTGCCTTATTGCAGGCATTGGAGCCTGGGCACTGCGGATCTGTCTTGCCAGTTTCCACAGTGAGCCGTCTTCCGTACCGAGCTCATTGACAAACTTTGTCCATAGCGCGTCTCTGTGATTGCGGATATTCTTCTTTATTTGCTCCGTCAGAGCGTTGACTCTTCGCCTGTCGTTTGCGGCGCGATTTCTCTGCCATCTGCGCCGAATACAGTTCCGGAAGTTTATCAGGTTTAGGATTTCGTCAGGAAGGGTCTCTACGAAGGACTTCTTCCTGACTACTTGACATAAGGCGTCCCTGACGTGCTGGATGTTATGAGTTAGCGTGTTCACTTCAGTCTCAAGTTCCTGGACGCTCTCGATATGTTTGGGAATAACTGTTATCTCGGTTAGTCTGTCCCGGAACATCCTCCAATCAAGATTTTTATATGAAATGCGAGTTCCATAGGCTTCCGGCCGCCTATCCTGTTAGGCTCATCTTGATTGGAAGGTGATCCGAGTTCAAGTCACCTATGACTTTAGGCGCCGAGACGCCAGTCATTCCCCGAGTGATCGCCACGTCCAGAAACGAGGGCCTGGAGCGTTCACTGTAAAAAGTTGGGTCACGTGTTCTGAAGTATTGGATATCAAAATTGTTTTCAAGCAGACTTCGCAGAATAACGCCCTTCTGCGTGTTTCGAACGTCGCCGTAGCCAACGTGTTTGATGTTAAAATCACCGATTAATAGCGACTTTTTACCAGGCTCTAGGAAGGCCAGGAAATCGGCCTGTATTACGCGCAGGTTTGGAGGCGCGTACCCACCGCTGATACATCGGCCACCTTCTAACTCAACACCATAGATTCCTTTTATACGTCAATGCTCAACGCTAACGTGTTCAATGCGCGTTTGCAGGCGCGTTTTTCTTTTGTATTTCAGTGACCGGTGTATCAGACAGATCACGCCTCCCCCAATACCTGGCCTATCGAAACGTTCCACGGAATTTTAGCTTGAAATCATGGTTAATTTTTGTCTAGAGTAAAAAAACAATCTGATAGTTGGAATTATACAAAAAATGCTTGAATTCACCGAGTTTATTTCTAATGCCGTTGCAATTCCAGGAAAAAATATTAAGCGAAGACATTGAAAACAAATCATTATATGTTATATTTGAATATTTCTATTGTAAAAAATTGAATAGTGCCCTGCATGATTTTGACCTTGTCATTGTTACATGACTTAAGCATAGAGCAAAATTCGTCAAGTGCGAAGAATAATTCATTACACATACCCACTTAGGAATAATCATTAAACTACCAGCTGTCCGACTAACTGCCACTGTAAATAGCTCTTTTACCATGCCCTTGAAAATATACAATCATTTGCCTAATAATCTAAAAAGGATTCAATCCCTAAGGCTGTTTAAAGAAAAGCTGTTAGACATACTTTACACTAACCCCTTTTATCATTTAAATGAGTTTTTCTCCCATAGATTTGAGTAATCATTTTCTATAAATTTGATGTTTACTGTTGATTCTAATTCTATTTTATTGTATGTGGGTAACTCTGTTAGTTTTAATATGCCTGTCGCGTGTCTACTTTTTATGTAGTTTTTAGTTGTATGGGTATGTTATTGTATCTTAGATTTAAGACTTAATAATTTCATTTGATTCTTTACTTGATGAAACACATGTCACCCTATGATCTTTTGTGAATAAGTGATTTGATTTGATTTGATTTGATTTGATAATAACCGATAACCCCATTAACGTATAATGTAAAAATTAAACGTAACGCTAATAAACGATAAAGGTACTACAGGGCTGCCCAATGTCGTAATCGCAATCCAGGCGCAAGTGCATGTAAAGTTGCCAGACTACTACGATAGTAGCGAACATTAGGATGCCCGTATATAAACAATGTATCTCTTACATTACAATTTCTCCAGTATTGTAAAAAAATTATTTCCATTAGGTGTTGTTTTCTCTTTCTTTAATGTGGTATTTCGTAATTTATTTATTTAATTATCTAATACTACTACCATGTTCGTGCACTTTCCTAAAATAATGGGAACAATTAACCATCTCTCTAAATACATACTTACGCATTAGATATAGTATTAATATTTTGTATCTATATCTATAAAATATACAGATACCTTGCTTTTACATACCTACATATTTAAAATCATACGCGTCAATTATTATCGAAACTCTACTGTAATTACCTTATAAAACTGGCAACAGCGCAGAAAACAAACGAAATCAGTTTGTAATTCTGCCGGTTGCAAATGGCTTCTTAAATTGACAATTAGTCATATCTTGTTGTGGAAGTCTTTTTGTGCTTTTGAGTGCGTAAAAATTTACCTAATATTTCGTTGTATATTTAGGTATACAATTTATATTGTTTGGCGTATTTTTAAACACGTAAAACTATATATTTCTGAAACACCTGTTGCTTGGCGGTAACTTTACGGTTTGTGTTCGCTTTCACTGTGTAGCACGTCATATTTATAACTTTTTTGTCGTGATTAATTGTATATTTTTCGGTACCTTTACAAGATTTGCCATTATTTTGTAAATGTCATAAATATATATTTTGAATGGGTATTTCTAAGACTTGCAGCGCCCTAATGCACATCTGTTTTACATTACGGCACCAGACCCTTAACTGTTATGGGTACAGTTATTTGTCTCTCTTAGATAAACTGATTTATAGATAGCCTATAGATAGCAATATAAGTTGCTCCGTATTGTAAGATGTAATTTTAGGATCTTTTAGTCTTGTCTAAGCATCGCAACGAAGCAGTTTGTCGCTTCGTATTTTTTCTATGTTTTTCATTTTTACTTTTAAATAAAGATATACATTTTGGTTCAATCTCAATTGAAGCTTTTTATTTTCTGTTAATAAAACTTCAATAGGTTATGGGCCCAGCACGCTTCCACTGCGCCAATTTGTATATCAATATTGTTTAAAGTGAAAATTCGCGTCGCGCGCGTTTTTTAGTTTAAACAGTTCGTTTTTTTTGTCAGTTAAAAGTCGGTAGTTTTGCGTGTTACCTTAGCAGTTCATCATGAGTGATAGAGAAGTGTTGGAACTAACAAAACTTGATGGATCAAATTATTCCATGTGGAAGTTTGGAGTTACTTTTTTATTGCAAGCAAAGGAGCTCACAGGTTTTGTTTTGGGAACAGAAGATGAGCCCGGCAGAGAGACAAAATTAAACGATTGGAAAACATGGATGAAGAAATCATCGCAAGCTGCGGTGATTCTTCTTAGCTCAGTAGAAAAGAATCTGCACCCAAATTTAATCAACTGCAGTACTCCTCAAGAAATTTGGGATTAAAAAAAAGCGTTGTACGGCGATACAACCGTTGAAGCCAAGCAAAATTCATGGGAGCAGTTCTATGCTTTTAAAATGACAGGCTCGCAGTCTGTCGCTCTCCAAATTGAGAAGCTGGAGAGTATTTGCAAGAAGCTGGAAGATGCAGGAGAAAAACCTTCTGAAACGGCGGTTATATCAAAGCTATTAAGCAGCTTGCCGTCGAAATTTTCAGTCTTTAGAATAGCATGGGACTGTACGCCAGAGGCGGAGCGAAAGAAGGTTAATTTAATAGCAAGACTCATTAGGGAAGATAAGAGATTATCTGAAAGTGAAGAAAATGTGACTTAGCTCGTATTTCAAGTGCAAAAAACTTCACTCGGAAATAAACCCAAAAAGGAGCAAAGAAAGCATAGCATAGAAGCATTAAAGAAAAGAACAAAATGTGCTTTCTGTAAAGAAAAGGGGCATTGGGTTGGCGAGTGTCCGAAGAAAAAGAACGTGTCAGAAGGTGCGTCGGCATATGTTTCTGATGTCACCGCGTCTTTTTCGAGTACATGTGAGGAAGATAGTGAAGTTTGGATCGCTGATTCAGGTGCTAGCATGCACATGACATACAAGCAGCAGTACTTTACCCATCTGGAAGCACCAACAGAAGAATATTTGGTCAAAGTAGCTGATGACAAAATATTAGAAGCGAGCGGGAAAGGTACAATTATAATCCAGGAAAATATACAGGGTCGGTTACAAGAACGTGAGCTTCGTAATGTGCTTTTTGTGCCTGGTTTAAAACGGAACTTTTTTTCTATCGGAACAATTAGTAATAGTGACTTTCCACGCTTATAAGGAAAAGTGCGAATTCGTCTGTCGGGGTTCGACACAAAAACTTGTACCGTATGCTTTTTGAAGTTAAAATTCCTGTTCAGTGTAATGTAGCTCAAGCAAAGGGAGCTTCACAATAATTAAAGCTTTGGCACGAGAGAATGACACACGTAAATATTCGCGCGGTGAAAAATACGTGTAAACAACTTGAAGTTGGTGAGCCTGAGCTACAAGCTGAACAATACTTTTTTCTACAGCCGCGCGCAAAATAACTAAATGCTAAATTCAAATGAAATCGCAAAATCGACTAATGCCGTGGATCCTTATTTTGCGCTCTAGCGCGAACATGGAAAAGAAAAAGCTCACTTTTTCCGTCGAGTGTGCCATGAGTGGTCATGGAAACCGAAGATAAATAAATGACAGTCGTGCGTTTGTTACAGTTTGTTGCTGGCAATCCTGTTCTAAATATGCTCGAAGCCCGAACATAATATGTCAAAACTGACAGTCATTCGCAAATTTCAGAATAAGTATAGAGGAAAATGTGCATTGAATTTTAAAAAATGCGGCTGTGGAAAAAGTTCTGTGTGTTTTTCGAGCGCAAAGTAAGATTGCCGTTTTCGAAAGATTACTGCGCTCCGCTCCGCGTCGCGCAGTAACATTCTTTCTCAAGCGGCAATCCGTTACTTTGCGCTCTAAATACACAAATAACTATTTTTGCGAAGCGTGTATGACGGGCAAACCAGTCGCGTAAGTATCATGCAAGTGTAAAAAGTGGGACTAATTATAAGCCAGGGGAAAAGATTCATACTGACGTTTGCGGTCCGGTAAATATTGAATCCCCTCGAGGTTCCAAGTACTTTTTATTATTTAAGGACGAGTGTACAAGCTTCAGAAAAGTTTATTTTCTGCGGCATAATTCCGAAGTTTTTGAAAAGTTTCGCGAGTTTAACGCGTTTGTATTGACACAGCTTAACACGAAGGTAAAAGTGTTAAAATCAGATAATGGTACAGAATATACATCTCGCGATTTCGATAAATACCTGCGTGAAAATGGTATTGTGCTCGAGTTTTCATCGCCGTATATCCACGAACAAAATGGTCGCGCAGAACGTGAAATACAAACTCTAGTTGAAAACGCGAGATCGATACTTTTTGCTAAAAGTGTCAACAGCGAACTCTGGCCCGGAGCGATTAACACAGTGTGCTACGTATTAAACCGCGTAATCTTGCAACCTGGTGGAAAAGAAACTCCATATCAAAAGTGGTTTGGACGTAAACCACAAATTAAACATCTTAAAGTTTTTGGAGTGGATGCATACGTGAACATACCTAAGGAAAAACGTACAAAGTTCGAGCCGAAAAGCAAGAAAGTGCTTTTTGTGAGGTATGACGGCGAGTCCAATAACTACAGGCTTTGGGACTACGAGAAAAGGAAAATCTACATCAGCAGCGATGTGGATTTTAACGAACAACACGCAGTTAAGCCCAAAAACAGTCAATTTGCAATTGACTTAGACTTTAAAATCCCCGAAGGATCCGCGTATGATGAAGCTGAAGCTACAGCTTCTGACCAGCTTCAAATTTCTCAGCAAGAAATGACGGGCGAAGCTGCAGCTCCCGAACAGGCCTAAATTCCTCAGCAGGAAGTGAGAAACCACAGAAGAGTCCTACGTGATCGTAACCTAGCGCACGCCCCTGATCGTTATGGCATACCGGTTGCATTCTTCGCACACGCTGTACCCACAAATTACAACCAAGCTGTAATAAGTCAAGAAGCAGAAAAGTGGAAAAAGGCTATGGACGAAGAAATAGAGGCTCTTAACGACAATAAAACGTGGACCTTGTCTAAACTGCCACAAGGTAAACGTTTGATTGGGTGCAGATGGGTATTTGCTGTTAAAACTAATCCCACAGGAAATGTCGAGAGATACAAAGCCAGGCTTGTTGCGAAAGGATTCTCTCAGCGTGAAGGAATAGACTATTTAGAAACATATGCACCGGTCGTAAGATACGAGTCGATAAGGCTGCTATTAGCAATGGTCGCCACTAGGGATTATGAAATGAAGAAATTCGACGTAAAGACGGCCTTTCAGTACGGCGAACTACAGGAAGAAATTTACGTGGAGCAGCCGGAGGGATACGTCGACCGAAATAATGCAGATTCTGTTTGCAGGCTATACAAAAGTCTCTATGGATTGAAGCAGTCTCCACGGTGTTGGAACGAGAAATTCGTCGGTTTCCTAAAGACTTTTAGTTTTGTGCCTTGGGAAAGTGATAAGTGCGGGTTCATAGGGCGTGTAAAAGGGTTCACCGTGTATTTAGCACTCTATGTCGATGATGGACTAATTATATGCGAAAATGTGAGTGCGATAGATGACGTTTTAAGTGTTTTAAAAGGTAAATTTAAAATAACTGTAGATAGCGTATGTGATTTTGTAGGTTTAGAAATTGTACGTAATCGTAAGCAACGACTGTTAGCCATTAATCAGGCAGGATATATAAGAAAATTAGTTGATAAATTTGCAATGCAAGACGCAAAATTTTCGAGTATACCAGCTGAGCCAGGCTCTTATTTGCGTAAAAAATCTGAAAATGTTCAAAGTAATACAAATATTCCTTATCGAGAAGCTGTTGGCTCGTTACTATTCGCTGCGCGAGTATCTCGACCAGATATTGAATATGCAGTTAATTATGCAAGCCAATTTTTAGATTGCTACGCACAAGAACACTGGCAATTTGTAAAGAAAATTTTGCGTTACTTGAAAGGCACAGTTGATTTTGGTATCACATTCGGCAACAGTGGGAGTTTAGACTCAGTGCAGGGGTTTACTGACGCTGATTATGCAGGGTGTTTAGACACGAGAAAATCTAGAAGCGGCTTTGTTGTTGTTTTAAACGGTGCACCAATTTCTTGGTCTAGTCAGCGCCAATGTGTCGTATCACTATCAACTGCTGAATCAAAATACATTGCTTTAGCACATGGTGTAAAAGAAGCTGTTTGGTTGCGCCAATTTTTATTGGAGTTAAATGTAGATTTTAAAGAGGTTATCATATTTGTGGACAACCAGGCAGCTATTAAGTTAGCAAGCAACTCAGGTCATCATAAACGCTCTAAGCATATAGATGTAAGATTCCATTTTATAGGAGATATCGTAAATAAGAGGCAAGTTGAATTCATGTATATACCTACCGCAAATCAGTTGGCAGATATTTTTACAAAGCCTTTAGCTAAAAAGCAATATACTTATTTACGATCGCAATTAAATATTTTAGACCCTTCAAAATAAGTGGGAGTGTTAAGATTTGCCATTATTTTGTAAATGTCATAAATATATATTTTGAATGAGTATTTTTAAGACCTGCAGCGCCCTAATGCACATCTGTTTTACATTACGGCACCAGACCCTTAACTGTTATGGGTACAGTTATTTGTCTCTCTTAGATAAACTGATTTATAGATAGCCTATAGATAGCGTCAATCAACATCTTCGCACACACACCGCTCGTCGAGCGCCATAGGATATACCTTTAGTGTGTGTGCCACTGCCATAAAAAAAAAGAAAAAAAAAATAAATAGCAATATAAGTTGCTCCGTATTGTAAGATGTAATTTTAGGATCTTTTAGTTTGTCGCTTCGTATTTTTTCTATGTTTTTCATTTTAACTTTTAAATAAAGATATACATTTTGGTTCAATCTCAATTGAAGCTTTTTATTTTCTGCTAATAAAACTTCAATACTTTTGTAAGTAATTATGCCTCAGAATGCTACAACACGACATTGCGCATATTCAAGACAACCTCGGCATCCATCTTCATAAAGACTGTATACCAGACTATGTCTGTCCTTATGGATGAGCCTTTTATTCATAGGTCTCTTGGTGGTATTTGTGTTGAAGATATCTTTTCAAAGCTATACTGCGGAGTGGAGCGGTCCGAGGGCATGCCTAGGATTTTATCCTCCTTAATCTCCTAGTATAGTTTATTGTTTTCGGTTCCGTGTCCTCTTATTAGTGGTGTTTGGCCTTGTGTTAGTCTGTAACAGACCGATTTGGCTTCGCCTTGTATGAGAACATGGAGTATGGAGTGGGGATACATTTAATAATACCTCCATAGCTGCTGTTGGCGTTGTTCTCATGGCTCCGATAACAGAGAGGCAAGCTAGACTATGTACCCCATTTAGCCTTCTCATCGCCTCTCATATGTTCTCATGGATCTAACCACCCTTGTGTATAACCATAGAGTAATTTTCGAGTTTTTCCCACACATTCTTCTACATATACCTAGAGCCATTGTGACTTTTAGCGCCACTTTTTGGATGTGTGTGTTCCATGTAAGTTTTTGGTCAAAGATGACTCCCAGGTATTTAGCTTCTATGGAGAAGAGTATAGCTTCTCCGGCTAGCCTCATTTCCTTTAGTCCTATTAAATTTCTCCTTTTGGTGAATGCAACCACTGTTGTGTTATGTGGATTAACTGGCATTTGTTCTTCTCTACGATATTAACAGCTCTTTGGCTTCTTTTTGATATGGTGCTCGTGAACTTTCCTCCGCTCGAGATTTTTGGATTAGACCATCCACTTGTCCTTGCAGACATCCTCTCCCGATTGCTGTTTTAAGTGTTGCCTTGCAATAGGCAAACCCTATTTTTAAGGCTGGCCTCGATCCATTGGGCCCTTCCGATCGAATCTGGTGACGCGTGGTTGAAGGCGCGTTCTATATCGAGGAAAGTGGCTAAGGCTATTTCTCCTCTATGTATTTCGATAGCAGCCTACTCAAATGGTCTAGGACTAAGGCCGTAGATCTTCCTGCTTGGTATGCATATTGACAGTTGCTTAGCGGGTTGGCCTTTAGAGCACTATCTATCGATTAACCTTTTCAAGAGTTTTCAGCATAAACGTCAATAGGCTGATGGGTCTAAATGTCTTTAGTGTCTGGTCCGGTATCCTACCTCCCTCGAGAGGTATATAACCTTCACCTGTTGCCATTTTGAAGTTATACAGCCTCTGAAGATCTTACAGAGAAGTGGGACCAAACTATCCTGTCCTCTCTGTAGAAATACTGGGTATATCTCATCTAACCCCAGCGATTTTTATACGATTGAAATTGGCTTGCTGCCCATCTGACCTTAGACGACGTTATGCACCTAACTTCCAGTATTGCTTCGTTGACCTTCTTTTAGGAGGCTCTTCAACACTGTGGTTTCCGTCATCCGAATTGACGCTGGAAAATGGGCTTTAATGAGAAGCTTCAGACTTTCCACGCATGTTTTTGTATATTCGTTGTCTTCTTCTTCAGGAGTTCGACTCGATTTGTAGAATTTCCTTTTGCTAGCACCTTGTGCATCTTTGCACATGTGGGGGGCTTGTAATACCCTGTCGCAAAATATCCTCCAAGAAACTTTTTTTGCCTTGCGGATTTTTTTGTTGTATTCCCTAAGGACTACCCATTCATTTGTCTTCTTGGCATTTGTAAACAGCCTTCTTACGGTCTCTCGAAGTTTATTAAGCCTATCGTTCCACTAGGCTGTGTTACCCCCATGTTTCCAAGTATTTTCCTTGTTTTTGGGAGGCCATCCACTTGGCCACTGTGTAACCAGGGCTCTTGCAGGAGGGCGATGTTGATGCCTTCTTTTTCAAATCTCGGGCATAGCGTGGCTGAAGCAGTCTTGGCATGCTGAAGATTTACCTGCAAAACCCTTATTTCTCCCCTTATTTTATATGTGGAGGTTCTGGATGGGTGCCTCCGTCCTCCACTTCCATGGCGTTCTGTGTCCTCTCCATCGGACTTATGCCTTGAAAGTTGGAGCCTTCGGATCCCCTTTTTCCTCGGCTTTGTCAGCCTCTAGGAGCTGGGTCTATCCCGAGGCTTTCTCGGTATCGCTGGCTCCTCTCCCTGTTCCTTCACCCGGAATTTGACTCTTCCCATGACGAAGAAGGGCTGCATTCCCAGCTTCCTTAACTCATTGAGGGAGTCTTTCTATGGAGAAGGTTCATATTTGGCCATGGTCGGTTGGTGTTTCCCCAAAAACTGTCCACAGTCGCGTGTTCAGCCCATGGTTCTCCACCTGCAGACTCTTGAGGGCTGTGTCACCCTCAAGTCTTTCCCCGTCTTCGTCGGGTATATAGGCGGTACGGGAGCATGGTTTTGAAAGGAAATTATCGATGAACTGTAATAATATATAAAGTCAAGACAGCTGTTATAAGTAAAATTAAATTTTGAATAATTGGTATAATAACTCAAAATCAAAAAACAACCACCAAATGCTTTTAATGCAAAAATATTCGTCTGGAAAAAGTTCTTCGCTACGATTAATGCATTAGAAGAAAACAAAGTTAATATACGCACAATGTATAAAAATAAAAATGTTCGTATATTATATATACCTACCAGCTTAGACTACAAGCTAATTTAAGATAAAACCTATCAACACACACGTTTAACCTATAGTCTTTTCCCAATAGTAACAATAAACTAAATTTCCTTTGATCTCGAACCAAGATTCATAAAGCAAAAATTTTAAATGAAAAGTGCTTTTTTAGATAAGCGTACATTATCTCAGATACATTACGAAATTGTAACAAGTCTTTGAATAGTATAATATGCTTTTGGATGGACTATATAGCACCAAAGTCGCATCAATCAGTGTTTTACATTCGTATAAACACAATGCGTTGTTTATTCGGCAGTAAATGTAGTTCTATTAATTAGAGGAAATTGGGCGAATAAATATTTATCCCGATGTATGGCCAACGTTTTTGGCATAAATGCAACATCAGTATTTACGATTTTTCAGAACGAATATAGAATCTTGATGGAATAATCACTCAGGTTGCACAACAACGGGCTGTCATGATGCGTCTGTAATGGATTTGCTTTGTCAGTTAGAGAGTAAGCGATAATTTTAAGATTCATTCATTGTTCATAGAAGGCAGCTTCTTCTTCTTCTTCTTGTGTCCTGTGCTGTGGTGATGTTAACACTGATTCCTAGCTGTTGATAATCGTGATGCTTTCTCTCTCTAGCAGCTGCTTAGATCATTTAACCTTGTCTCACAGGTGAATGGAATGACTAGGGTGGGTGCTGAAGCTGAGGTAAACTGTCAAATATATATGTCACAAATATCTGATCATTACTCCCAAATCCTAAAGATTACTACCCCAAAAACTAAAGAAAAACCCTATTATTTTAAACAACGATTCTTTTGTGACAATAACATAGTGAATTCCATGGCTTTTCTTAGTATCGAAGCTTGGAATGAGGTCGGGGGCTCTGAGGATGTGGAGGAGAAGTACAGCACATTTTTTTAGAATATTTTTTACTGGTTTGACAAAGTACTTCCACTGAGTGAGAGAGTGAGTCCAGGGCAAAATTAAAAACTATTCTTCTAATATAAAGGACTTATATGTATATGATATCAAAAAACTAAGAGTCCTGAGAAAAAAGAATATAAAAAATATTTATCACACTATAATAAGGCAATTCATGAAAATAATATTATAAACTCTAAAAACATCTTGGAACATTTTCAATCAAAGTTCTAACAAAATAAAGTATAAAAATAACATAACTATTAAAGAAAATGGTAATTATTGCATATACGGTTTTCTGCTATTTTTGGATTATATGGAAAAAAATATGTAGGCACATTCTAGGGTCCCTAGGGATTGCAAATATACTGGCGAAGAAGAGGTTGTCCGCCTTGCAAATTTTGTTTTGTTCTCAAGAGGATGTCTAGAGTAGTTTGAGCGATTCTGGTCGAGATAAAGCCAAGAAAATTTGAGAAACCACCACATTTCGAGTCTCCAAAGTTCAAGTTTTAAGCTTAAATTTGTGTAAAATCACTAAGACACCAGGTGCGCAGGTGAAAATCAAAATCAAACCTGAAGCACGCAAATTTAAAAATTTTGATATTTGACACGCTGGCACGGAGGTCTCGGTCAAGGTTGCCAAACGTAGCACATTTCTCTTATTGAAAATAAGACAAAGTGATCGCCCATTTACTGGACCTTTAGCCAATCCAAAGTAAGCCAAATAAGCGCGCTA
>MU186296.1:0-30832 GCA_016904865.1 Pissodes strobi | reverse complement strand
ACCCGGTCACATAGGCCTTCACTTATACGTCCATATAATGTAGTAAGCTTAAGGTTTTTTTTTGTATATATTAACTGTACTAAGCCTAAATTTTATTACAGAAAAATTATTTTCAAATCTAAGTCGTTCGTCTAGGTACAACTCAGTTTAATAATTAACGGTGTTGCCGTATTTTTCAAATAATCAATCTAAATCTATTTTTATAAACAAACGATCCGTAAAAGTGATAATTTTAAGGATTATAAAATTAACGGCGCTCATGCGTAAAGGCGAGCTAGTGTACCGATATTACTTTTGATTGCCCGCTTCTATTTTAATTTATTTTTTTAGCGACCAAAATATAACAATAACTAAGTAGCAATAGAACAAGGTAGATAGCAATCGGTGAACTTTACTCATATCTCCGATCATTGTTATTCGTCGCTATAAAATTGTATTTATTTTTCTAGGTTGGCGCGTCCGTTTGAATTGTTTGAACAATTTTCTGGCGATAAAATAAAAATTTGATTTCCAGCCAATATCGCGATTCGACCGAGACACTAAACTTGTTATGGGCGGTAGTAAAACGCATTCGTTGTTTGCATTTTCAACACGCCAACAATAAAAGTGTGTTTTCTTTAATTACGAAAAAATAAACAGCCGAACGGGATTAGGAGGTCTGTCGGTCGTCCTCATTGAAAATTGAAAAATATTTAGCATTATTGTCTCTTCTCGATAAAAATATTGTAACATTGAATTCACTGACCTCTCGCAATACCCAAGAATCGTTGCACGGTTTCACACAAACCTCGTGTGAATCAATTTTATAAATAGTACTTCCATGCTATTTCGGTCCGCAAAGCGCCAAATTGACGACCCCACAAAACCATACTCAGCTTGTAAAACGTGTTTTTCGAAGTCCAGTTGGTTGGACTACAATACCGATTGACTTTTTGATGTTCCCGATCGAAACATGATATTTTCCAAATACATCACTTTGACTTTATTTATTCACTTTTAAAGTGATCATTTCATTTCTTTCTGTACATGGTTGCCAGTAGTGTAGCTTTTTTTAAATATACAGGGTGTCCCACTACGAACAGACGCGATTTATATATGGAAAACTATACATAGAAAAAATTAAAAATTTGGCAACATATTAGGGGGAGGGGGGCTGGGGGGATACGACCAAAATATATTCAAGGTGGTGGCACATTTGCTTTTGGAAAACGCCTACAGCCAAATTGGTTGATGTTGAGGAATCTTTAATGCCAAACGAGTTTATTTCTAAACTGTTTCAGCGGCATGCTTTAGAGAGAGAAGCAAATACTCTCGCGCACTTGATACTTTTGAATTAACATATTGACAATTTTGACTTTTCATTTTTAATATTAAACAAAATGGCAGAGACAAATCCGAGGAGCGGCTAAATGAAGCGCAAATGTTAAATCATAATCTAAATCGTTTACGTTGGTGGTTACACAAAGATAAAAAAATAAATAGTAAAAAATTGTTGTACGCACAATCCTCTGCTTGTTTCGCTCGCTTTGGGGGCGCAATCTAACAAAAACTAACCCAAGCCATGCCCAAACTAAATTAAAAAAAAATCTTGAAGGCGCCGGGTATCGAACCCGGTCTTTCACATGCCAAGCCAGCGTTTTTACCATCTGAGCCATAGTAGCACTACAACACTTTTCTCATAAGCGAATAACATTAAACAAATAATATATTATGTCAAGCCAATCTGCCAGAGTATCTCAGAAGAGTAGCGTCTTCCAACAGCAATCTGTTGTCAACTTTTCTGGCGACCTTTCGCGACTCGATCCGACGTTGGCCGAATCGGCAGAATTATCCGTGTCTTCGCGGTACCGCGGTACACTGAATTGCCTCCAACGGTTTGGTAGCTTAATAGTTAGAGAGTGCGTTTGTGATGCGAAAGTGGCTGGTTCGATCCCCGTCAGTGCCAAGTTATGTTTTTAATACTTTTTTAAGGTTATGTTTGTAAAATGTTTTTTTTTCCTTTATTTTGGGTTAGTTTTATTTGGTTGCGACCCGGAACAAGCGAAGCGAGCAGAGCGCCATGCGAAATAACTTATTTATTGCCGACATTCGGCCAAGGTCGTCGAAGGTCACCAGAAAGGTTGAAAATAGGCCGCTGTCTGAAGACGCTAGTTCTCAGGAGCGGCTATATCTAGCGCGATGCTCATGCACGGATCGGTTGTTTGGTGGCCAGGATCCATGAAAATGGCGTCCAGACTAGTGCAGCGACTTGCATGCCTCTGCATCACCGGGGCTATGAGGACGGCACCCACAAGGGCCCTGGAGGTGCTGGTGGGGTTGCCCCCGTTGACGGACCGGGTGAGGCACGAGGCAGCCAGGGCGGGCATGAGATTGGCTGACGTGGGGATGTGGAGGGACAATGGCTCCTGCTGGGACCATTGTGGTCTATGGCGAGGCCTGTCTGGGGACCTAGCCATCCTGGGTATGCCAGGTGACGCGATGGTTCCTGAGATAGGCTTCCCCGAGAGGCTAAACTTCCTCTTCCCTACAAAGGAGGACTGGACGGAGGGAAGGATGGGAACCTGG
Source organism: Pissodes strobi (assembly GCA_016904865.1). Classification (NCBI taxonomy): domain Eukaryota; kingdom Metazoa; phylum Arthropoda; class Insecta; order Coleoptera; family Curculionidae; genus Pissodes; species Pissodes strobi. The sequence continues at coordinate 28,267 of MU186296.1, read as the reverse complement.
GATGGGCTAGTCTGGTTCACAGACGGGTCCAGAATGGGAACACTGTCCGGAGCAGGTGCGTACTGTGAGGCTCTGGGGCGGGAATTATACGCCTCACTTGGCGAGCACACTACGGTTTTCCAAGCGGAAATTTTTGCGATCATGATGGGGGTCTGGGTGGCAGGAGGATTTTCTTCTGCTCTAACAGCAAGGCCGCACTCATGGCGCTGAAGTCGGTCCGGACGCGCTCTCTGTTGGTGTGGGGATCGCCCAGTGTGTCCGCGAAGGAGCTTTGGAAACCTGGATGGAGAGTCGGGCGGAGGAGGTATGGCGGACGGCTCCGGGGATGAGACAGACGAGGCTCATGATACATGGGCCTGCGTAGAGTCTCGCCAAGGGGCTGTTGTGTCTACCTAGGAAGGAGTGCAGGGCCCTGGTAGGATTCTACACCGGGCACTGTAGGCTTAGACGGACAAGCGGGTACGGACAGTGTAAACTTTGTAGTCTCGAGCCGTTGAGCCGCGAGCCAACTGAGGAACATAACGAGAAATCTGGCGCCAATTTTTTCGTTTGTTGTGCTAGCACATATTGTAACTAAACGAGACGCTAAATCCCTAGTTACGATTCAACAGCCGGGGTATTATAATGGCTTTGCATGTCCCTCCGCTCGCTTCGCTCGCTACGGGGGCTCAATCAACAAGAACTAACCAAGTGCTAACCAAAACTAACCCAAGGCTAACAGAAACTAACCCAAACTAACCCAAAATTAAGGAAAAATGTAAATTAATAAAAAAAAACATATCTTTAACAAAAAGGTAAACAAAACATCTGTCGCGACCGGTGGGAATCGAACTCGCAGCGCAGGAGTGACAGTCAAGCACCCTGCCTATTGCACTACCGAGGCGTTAGAGGAGTTTTGCTAGAACGTAAAGACATGGAACATGTATGACGGCCATAGGCCGGCTCGATGACTCGCGGCTCAAGACTACAAAGTTTACACTGTCCGTACCCGCTTGTCTTAGACGGCACCTGACCCTGCTGAGAATTGCAGAGGAGGCGGAATGTAGATGGTGCATGGAGGACGACGAGACTCCATACCATTTACTTACGGAATGCCCCGCCTTTGCGTGGGCAAGATTCAGAATCTTTGGCGTGACGTCGATCGAGCCAGATTCAGTGCGTCGTGTTAGTCTGAAGGAGATGCGGGCTTTCTTAAGGAGGACCGGCATCCTGGAAATTCTCTAATGCGGGCTGGGGGCACAACGGGTCCATTTGGTGGCCTAAGTGCAAGGCCCGCTAGGGGCCACCCCTTCCATACTGATACTGATACTGATACTGATATATCTAGCGCAAATGTTAACAATGTTGCCAAATTGCCTTGTCAATTACTCGCTTCGCTATGGATGGCCCTTCGCTCGCTACGGGGGCGCAACCAACAAAAACTAACCCAATGCATTGTCTTTATAAATAAAGACAATGCCCAGGCATGCCCAAAATGAAGATAAAAGCTTTTTACAAATAACCTTAGAAAAAGTAAAAAAAAAAGTCTTGCCATCGAATTTAGGCCGCCGTATCACAAGCACAGAATCTGACCACTACACTAAAAGACCAGCAACTCATTAAATCGTAAAAACATGGATAATTCTGATGCATCGTACTGCGCATGCGATAGAATCGACAACATTGTTAACATTTACACTTCACTTAGTCGCTCTTGAGTATCTTGGTCTTCGTAGGCCCTATTATAATTTTTAGGCGCTTTGGGCGCCAAAATACTGGCAACACATCAGGATGGCAAATTCTTATTACCAGAAAAAAAATTGGTGTATGCTTAAGACCGCACGACAGAAGTGAAAACTTCAATAAGCGGGGTCATCGTTTGTCAGAACTTTGATCCGAGCCTTCGTTGCAGAGATACGGGCGAAAAACGGTTTCCCCCCCCCTCCCCCAAGAAAAAAAATTCCCACTTAAATTAGAGCCTTGGTCCCCCCGTATGGCCCCCATGGGGCGCACCTGCCATACAAATTTCGACCCCGTACCTCTTCCCGTTCTCCCGAAATTAATTATTTAAGTTTTTCCTTCTCCCCTCTCTCCTGCCCAAACGGGTGGAGGTACAAGATCCCGTTTTTGTCCAGGATCTTCTTTTTACCCCGGGTACATCCCCTGAAAATTTCAGCCCTCTACCTGTACGGGAACATGCCAGTAGAAGGAGCGATACGTTACATATCCGAGCATCACGCGTGATGCGTGACGGCTTGGTCTCATTTAACCCCCGCAAAAAAAACGTAAAACGCGCCTAAAGAAGTTTTCACTTCAATAAAAAAAAAAGCGACGGGGTTTGAACCCGAGCGGCCGCCGCCGATAATTGCTGCTGCCGAATTGAGACCAATCATCTAGACCTCTCGACCACCACGGCTCATACTGCAAACCGATCGCATTGCGAAGACATAGCGCGAATGCAATCGTTCCTACACTCGATGGCGTTAGAGTCGGTATCGAAAATTACATCGGGTCTACAGACGCTTTTTGATTTTTCTCTTTCTCACGAGCTCGGGATCTCGGGAAGGACAATAACGCGGGAAAGTAAGCGTAAGTTTTATTTGAGAAGGTGAAAACATCTTCTTTCTTTCTTTGACACACTGCTGTTTACTGAACACTGACGGAGACAAGGATATATTAAATTGAAAACGATTACACACCACTGAATTGAAGGAATGACATTTAGCTTTATATAATGGGATCCAGGTTTGGACTAAGGGGTAATGAAGAATTGACATATGCTGATTTAATTGCACAAATTTCTGTTTACCTGGATTCGTGGATTAATTATGGGTCAGTTATACTACATTTATACAGGGTGTTATCACCAAACTATACGGTGAAACATGACAAGTTAATACACTTGTTGGGGTGTTTCGCCAACAAAGAAAACCATCAATTTGGGTCCGTTGAACAATAGCGCAATTAAAAATAACAATTTTTCTAAAAAAAAAACAGAGATTAGGTATTTTATCACATTTTTCTAATAAAAAAAGTGCGGAAAAATTAAATTTTTTGTGTTTTTTTTTACCGCAAACATATTTGTATCGAGCGTTCAAAATCTCTTATTAACTTTAGTCTTGAAATATTTGCATACTTCAGGCCTGTCTCACCGCTCGCTTCGTTCGCTCCGGAGCCCAACGAAACGAAACTAACCAAAACTAACCCAAAATACGCCAAACAAATACACATATGTTACTTAAAATGTAAAGCAGTAAGCACAGAATACAAAATGTTGAAAATCGATCGGCGGTTGCGCGATGTCAATCACGGCATCCCGCCGACCAATGAGAGCGAAGAGTGACTTTATACCTACGCGAATACGACCAATAGAAAATGAGCATGTGCCATTATTTACTACGCGTCCAAAAATAATTCCAGATTGAAACATTAATGTTATAAGAGAAAATGAATATTCTGCCATCAACTTAACATAGGGCTCTCTTATTATATTAAATAATTCTGGCAAGTAATTTTGATTGCACTTTTGCTCAACATCACCCTCAATATTTTTACAATCATATCATCCAAGTATGTGCTTTAAACTAGAAAAGCACATTAAAGCTTGTAACACCCCCTAGCTTTCGGAACACCCATGAAAACACCGCATGTTTACTCCATTACTATACCGTTTAGGATCCGTGATTATGTGTATACTGTGTTCTATCTCATTCTCTCGCACGCTACATCATATAGATCTATGGTTTTTTTTTATTGGTGTCGCTTTTCCGTTTCATAGAGTCTCAAATCAACTCGCCTCTAGCGAGCGGAGGTTATAAACTATAATAGGCGGGACATGGTTTGTTTATAATTTTAGAACATTTAATATTTCACTTCATGCATGGCCCTCCGCTCGCTTCGCTCGCTACGGCGCAAAACCAACCAAAACTAACCCAAGGCATTCCGAAAATTAATAAAAAAAGCTTTTTCTTCTGTTGGAAATAACGTGGTGGGACTGTGAAGACATTCAAACAATTCAGTCAAAAGTAAACAAACCAAGTCCCACCCACCCACCTGTCATTATGGTTTGTAACCGCAGCTCGCTAAAGGCAAATCTCAAATCAAACTCGTTTTCAGCCCAAGATCGGTTTTGTTCTTAGTCGGCTAACGGCGCTAAAGGAATTTTCAATTGAAAATAGTTTCTTTCCAGGATTTTTCTCATTGTAGAACACTAGAAACGGAAAAATCAAATTGTCACAAGTGAATACGGTTTAGTTGCCCGTCACATCACTATTAAATATACAAAACGTCAAATTATTGACATTGACGTCGATATCGTTTTGACTTTTTGACAGTTCGAAAATGAAAAGTCGCCTGGTTTCTCATCACAGGATTTTAGTATCTCATCCCTGATTATGGTGAGAAGCGTCTAGGGCACCCATTAACTTTTCGATGCGGAAGCGGCAGACATGCGTAATGGCCGAATGCATCGGAATTATCCATGTTTTTATGGTTTAGCAATGCCTCGGTGGGTTAGTAGTTAGACGTTCTGCTTGTCATTTCTACGCCGCATGTTCGATTCCCGTCGGTAGCAACGCATGTTTTGGTTTAACGTTATTTTTGTAATTTTTATTTCTTAATTCTGGGCAGGCCTTGGGTTAGTTCTTGGTGGTTGCGCCGCCGTAGCGAGCGGAGGGCCATGCAAAGCTATCATAATGCCTATTCTTGTTTCGCCATTACGCATGTCCGCAGCTTTCGCACCGAAAACCTAGTGGGTTCCCTAGACTCTTGTATTATGGTGCGCCCTTCATATCACGTGTGCTGCTTGCCGTTGATGGATTTTCGAAACGAGAAAAAAATAACAACCTCGCATTCAATTAACCGACTGAATATATTTGTTGTTGTTTCCCGATAGATTATCTGCCTGTCGCGTCCTAACGTACATCAACCGCAAAACCGTGTTGTATACACGCCATAAATCTTTCTTCATGCGCTTTTAATACAGTTTCTCGGCACCAAAAATAATCTCCGCGTATATAAACTGGTTTCCCTCGAAAAAATCTATTTTCTGCTGATACGAGAGCCTTTGGATCAGCCACAGGTTAAAACCAAAATATTTATATGCTGATGTGCGATTGTGTTTAACGGCCACGAGCTATTTTCGAAACGACCCGATCCGTTTCGTTGTAGTAGAGAATGAGTTCAAATTGGACAGATAACTGAACATTGAAATAGACAACTGAATTTTTGTTCCGGACGAGCGTATGTGCCCCAATCCACGGAGATAACATATATTATCTACTTACAAATTATAAATGATAAGCAAACGTTTGAAGAGAAACCAAATTAATTATGTCTGAGTTTGTAAAATTAGGGCGCATCTTGACGTGGTTTATTTTTTAATTTCAGAAGTCCACTCGTCGAACCCGTCCAACAAGAGCACCCCGGTGCCGAACTCCAACCAAGGCATAGCCAGCCTCCTGGTGATGATAGCGGTGTTGATGATCATCATCTTGTTCTGTTGTTTGTCGGCCCCGGGGATCCGAGGTCTCTGCAAAAAGTACGTTTTCAGGTCGTGTCGCTATGACGATCCAGAAGTAGATAACGGTGAGTAGTCGGTGGAAAAATCCAGATTTTAATATTTGCCTAGTGTTTTTGCCAGCTGGTACCTAAAATGCGAAAATTCTATCTTTTAGAATAATCAGAAACCGATGACGCAATTTCAAAAATCAGACATTCATTGGTTCATCAGTGGGAGGGTGGGAGAGATGGGGAAGGGGAATTATACCCAGAAATCCCCGGTTACACCGGTTTCGGAAAAATGGGAAAGAATTGAAGAATTGTAAAAAACTGTTCGGAAAGTCCATAAAATTGTTATGAAACGAAATAAGAAAAAAAATTATAAAAAAAAAGTTAGAGAAACGCGGTTTTCGGCGAAAAAATATGAAGGAGTTCAGCTACGAGGTCGGAGATGTCAAAAATGGGAAGAAAAAATGCTTTATAAAAAAAACAAACATTTTTGAAAAAGTGAGAAAAAATTGAAAAAAAATGTTTGGAAAGTAAATAAATGTATTATAAAACGAAATAAGAACAAAAAGTAATAAAAAAAAAACAAAAAACAAAAGATTGTTCAGACAGTTTATAAAAGTATTATAAAACCAAATAAGAAAAATAAATTAATAAAAAAAAAGAAACAATTGTTTGGAAAGTTAATATATTATATAATTTTAAAAATCACTGTTTTTCTTGAGTTTCTCATCAAAAATTATATCTGAAACTTTGGTTTGTCATCTAATTAACCAATATCAATATAAGAATCACACTGTTTTAGTTTTCCGCGGAAATATTGTGAGAAATCAAAATATAACCTCAAAATGTCTGCCTCATACTACAAGTGTTCTACAGACTGCGTTTTTAAGAAGCCAAAGAATACAGGAGAGGTATTTGGCTACCCCTGTGATTTTTGCAGGGGTTGTACTGGGATAGTTCCACTCAGATAAGGTGCCTGATGGTGTTGTCTACCTGAACCAATCCTTACCTGTGCAGTGCAGTAGTTGCATACCAGGGATTAAAGACTCACTTAGTCTAAAAAATCGCTTGACTGCCCTAGAAAATACATTAAGTGAAGTTAAAATTGCCAGCATTCACAGAATAGATGAATTTAAGAAACAAATCCGTGTGTTGAGCGTTGAACTTAAGAGCTTGCTTAAAGACCAGCTTTGAGACTGTTTTTGATGACATAAAAAGGGATCTTAGCATCATTAAAGAAATAACTTCTACTACTTCTGTAAAAGCTGGTGAAAGTGGATACAGTGCAGCGGTTGTCCATGGCAAGGTCCTTCGTGAGGTGTCACAGAGGCAGATGAAGTCCTGTATTTTGATGTTGTTTAATGTTCCTGAGGACAATGGACTGGATGATTTGTCTAGAGCAAAGAGTTTATTAACAGATCTTATTGGTTCACCCATAAATGTTGTCAGTGCAATGAGAATTGGAAAGCGTAACAAGAATGGCCATCAGTCTGCTGCTGGTACTTGAGTCTGCTGAAATAGTGCACAGGGTGTTGAAAAGCAAGAGTAAGATAGAGCGAAGCCTAAAAATATTCTTGGAGGCTGACCTTACAACAGAGCAGCGCACTGAAGTAAATGCTCTTTGTTTCAGATTCCATCTTGGTCGATTTTCTAAACAAACAGAGAGTGCTCATAGGCACTATAATTTACCATAGGGGCTAGTTCTGAAGTGATTTTGTAAATAAGATAAAAACCTTTAGCATTATATGAATCCTTTAATAAGTTATTTTACCTGAAAATATCTGGAAGCTCATAAATAAACAAAATACAAACATTAAATCATTGGGTGTAGTTAGTGCTACGATATGGACAATGTCTGTCGATGCTAGGTATCGACCTTGCAGAATATTACAAGAATAATACCTTAAAAAGCTAAAGCTTTACATAAACAGTTGTAATTCTAAACTAGTATATGATTATAAACACTATCTTGCAGCTAAGTACAGTTAAATGTTCATTAAAGTTCCTGCGGAACAGCTCAGTGTGAGCTCGGTTAGCTGAGATAACTTTGAGATGAAATACAGTGATATACAAGCAATAATAACCGGATAAATATTACTTTAATGCCCACCTATGTACACTATATTCACCAATTGACAAACAACGTTCAATCGTTCAGCAGTTTATCTTCCAGCACATGGGAAGTCACTTAGAAACACTTCCTAAGTTTCTTGCTAGCTTCTATATATAATGTACTTCAATTTCTTGCAAATAAGAACAGTTAGCGCGGCTTGTTTGTTTGGGAGTCGAGACTAAACTGAATTCTAGAACGTGAGAAAGCGTCTTCTCGTACTTTGGCGCATTAACTTACCCTCACTACTGTCATATTACGTTGGTAAAGGGCAAATAACGTAAATATTGAGAAATTGTGTAAAACCGTAGCATGACCGGTTGTCTAAATTAATATTATGAATTTTAACACAAACCTGGTCCAAATCTGCTGGCTAGTTTTCATAAAATTCGATTATTAAAAGATCGGAATTTTAGGGACCACTAGAATTATAGTTAGGAATTTTAGGTTGGGTGAAGTGGCTATCCTGTAGGGTAGCGTTGTGATTGGTCGGGTTCAGATGAGTAAACGTTGTAACTAGAGATGGCGCTACGAGTATCTCAAAGCCTTCTTTGATTTCTTTGGAATGCGAGCACAGTGGCGTGGAATGTTAAAGTAATACAAATTAAATCGTTAGATTTGAAAACGTGTTCAAATGGTTTTTGAACACTCTTAAGAACGAGCTGAAGGAGAGATGGTGAACCTGACCTTATTCTACGGTATGTGAATGGTACTTCTAAACTCGTTAAGAAAAACTAAATAGGCCTTACTAAAACAATTCATCTTTGATATATTTTCAGAATGTTAGGGGCCTGCGCATAAAGCTTCAACTTCTTTTTGAGAATGCTTCATACTCTCATTATGATATCCTAGTTTTCAGTGAAACATGGTTGACGAATGACATAGACAGTGCGGAGCTCCAGATGTTTAACTATAATGTATACCGCAAGGATAGATCCAGTGACACTAGTGGCTTTGTAAGAGGGTGCGGTATTGCGATAGCAGTCTGTAAAACGATTATTAGCAAAATATTACCAGCAACCAAATGCATTGAACAGCTATTTATAGAAATCAAATTTAATAAAAACAAATTCATTCTTGCCACAACTTACTTCGCACCCAGGTGTTCCTTTGAAAATATGCTGAATTTGGAGAAAGCCTGGAAAGACTATCTGAAGAATATCCTGATCGCAAATTGTGTGTCTTGGGTGACTTTAACCTACCCAACAGTCTGTGGGCCAAGGAAAAAATAGCTTCAGTGGCGACGCCCTCAGCAGGCTGCACACAAAATGAAATTGAATCCATTCATTTTGGGTCTGTGATATCACTGCTTCCTCATTCTGCCTTCAACAAGAAGCTAAAAGCAAGCAATCTGCTTATATCAGCATCTTGAGTTCTATTTCCAAAGCATTCAAAAGTTTATACTGTGACTACTTGTCTGCTGGTTTAAAAGATTGCTTCATCGACCAACAATTTGGATTCCTTCCTCACCTCTCTACTGAATAAAACTTGCATACATTTACAGATTTTCTATTGGAATCATTGGAAGAAGGGACCAATGTACATGCTGTATATACAGATTTCACTAAAGCCTTTGATAGAGTAAACCATAAAACCCTTATCAAAAAATTGAGAGATAAGGGAATTCAGAGAGAGCTTCTAGAATGGTTAATGTCACACCTAACAGATAGAACACAAATTGTACGCATCCAAAGCTTTCAGTCCATTGAGGTTCACATCTGGGACCTCTTCTCTTTAATATTTATGTAAATAATATTGCATCCTATTTTATGTTCGCACTTGTCCTACTGTTGATGATCTAAAATTCTACATGAAAATCCAGAACCAAGATGATTGCCACGAACTTCAATCAGACTCGGATCGCTTGTCTCAGTGGTGCGATCTCAATGAAATGGAGTTGAATATTGACAAACGCCAGTTGATGATCTTCAGCCGCGGAAAGAGGCCCATCCATCAGGTTTATAGCATAAACGGTTCACCACTATTACTGGCCTCTCAAGTAAAAGATCTGGGAGTGTTGCTTGACGGTCACTTATCTTACACACATCACTTATCATCAGTGGTATCTAAATTACTACAACGTTGCACTAAGGATTTCCTAATTGTTCATTCCCTCAAACTACTATTCTATTCCCTAGTGCGACCACATTTAGGTTATTGTTCTTGTGTTGGAATTATCGGCCTTCAAGTTGATGCTTGAAGAACTTGATGGCCGCAAAAATGGCTAGAAGTTCACGATCATACGTACTCCAATTTCGTTCTGCTGCACTGAGCTTGCAAGAGAAGAAGCCCATTGGTGACCACCTGTCATGGACCAGCTATTCAAAAGCTGCACCAATGGCAGTGTCAGAGACGTCAGTGAGGAGAGCTAGAGGAGCTGTTGTGGAAATGAAGGATGTACGAGTAGCTGAGATGATGCTGTTCTTGCATGGCTCAAATGTTTCTTCAGCAGGCTGTTTCCGGTCACACTTGGCTCCCTTTAGGTACTCATTTAGTGGTAATGGCCAAATAGGGTTCTCACTGCAGTTTTCGGAACATCTCCTGTAGCTACTGAAACCTGGTGATAGGCACGAACGAGGTCTATTGTGGAAAAATGTTCTTCCTTTCAAGGCGCTAGGAAAATGTCCTCAGCATGAGGAACTGGGTAGCGAATAGGTATTGTCTGTGAATTGAGCTTTCGATAGTCATCTGTTGTGCGCCAGCCACCCGTTTTCTTCTGTACCCACTGGCTACTGGAAGGGCGAATGACTCCATGATGTAGTAGTAGGTTGAAATCTTGCTTGGCAATGGCAAGTTTATCAGAATTTAGTTGACGTGGGCGTTCATAGATAGAAGGGCCTGTTACAATATGATGTTGGACTGAGTCTGGGCCTTTGGTATAGTGTTGGGCAGAGTGATGTCTATAAACTCATGAAGAAGCTTGGCATATCTATCAAGCATGGTTTCAGGCAGGCAGGAGCTGTCCACTGTAGAGATGCTGAAAACTGTTGTCTCTCACACAGTTCTGCAGACACTTGCAGAGTTATGAGTGGGTCCACGAGGCGTTTGGTTTTCAAGTTTAGTAGAAGTCCGTAATGGGCAAGAAAGTCAGCACCAATGATGGCAGCTGAAACATCTGCAATGACAAAAGACCATCTAAGGTCTTGGCGCAAGCCTAAGTTGACATTGAGGTGGCAATTGCCGTATATGCGAATTTTTGAGCTGTTGGCAGCATGCAGAGTTAGATTGCTTGGTTTTAGCTTCTTGTTGAAGGCAGAACGAGGATGCAGTGATATCACAGACCCAGAGTCAATGAGAAATCTCAGGTTTGATCGTCGATCATAGACGTAAAGGCGTTACTCCTTTTGGAGAGGCATGTAAGTATTTTTGCTGTCGCCAACTGTCTGAACTGACGACAGCACAATCAGTTTTCCAGCTGCTGTGAGGATGCAGCCAGGGGATATGTTGAGATGCATGGTTGGATGAATCTCTGAGCATTGCTGCCAAATTTGCGGTGGTATTGACAGATTGCATTGGCTGGAGATGTAGATCTTCTGGGATGTGAGGTTCTGTTGGTCTGAGTAACAAGCTGCTGTACTGCTCTGGTAGTTGTTCTAGACTGGTGTGCCAGTTCCTCAAGGGATACTTTGATTCCTTGGAGGACAGACGTAATGGCTTGCAGAGCGTCATTGGAGGATGTATTGAACGTGGTGTGGGCTGAATGAGAGCTAGGCCTGAAGCCTGAATGGTGATGGAGATCTATGAGAATGAGAGTGGTTAGACACTGCCGAAATTGAGGAACTTGCATAACTGTCGAGACGCTCATCAGCGAGGTCAACATTCTTCATTAATTTAAGCATTCGTTGTAGGTAAGCTGGCAAAAGAGCCCTACATCTCACAAGAAGAACGTCATCAGTAAGCCTATTAGCAGATAGAGAGCGCATCTGTCTGAGAAGTTGCGATGGCTTCTTGTCACCTAGTTCAAGGTCAGTCAGGAGTTTATGGAGCTGATGGTCAATTGAGTCAGAATAGCGTCTAATCAGTGCAGATTTGAGGCGTTAATAATTCTCACTTGGCACTGGGTTGATGACTACATCTGATAATTCCCTCAGGGTATCGTCATCGAGACATCCAAGGAGGTGGCCAAATTTGGTGTCATCTGAGCGGAGTTTATGTGCCGAAAAGATGACTTCTAGCTGATGAAACCACAGTGTTGGGTCTGCCTTCGGGAATGTCGCGGTATCCTGCTTAGTTGTCCAGAGACAGCATGTGTTTCCAGGACGGCCTCAGGTTGTAAGTTTTGCGGCACAGTTTGTCCATTTTTTGAGCCGGTCTCAAGTGCGGGCGAACGCGTTAGCGGCATCACGTCGAGGTCACCATTTTGGCTATCCAGTTAGGGCGTAACCAATAATGCACACGTTATGTCAATGATATATTTACAAACGGTAAACAGAAAATATTATAACATTCAGAAATAAGGCACAAAAGGCAAAAGTAGTTTTTAGCGCGATTCGAAGTGTCTCATACTGCGAATGACAGCCCGGAATTGTCACTTCAAATTGACATGACAACCAGGAGCAACGGGAGTGTCAGTGTCTATGGGAGCTAAGACCGGGGCTGTAAAACTTGCTTGCGTCGTCGCCGGGCGCTAGGTGACGGTCGAGATACGGACAGAGGCGCCACAATGCAATCGGTAACGGTTAAGTGAGGTTAAATCAGTATTGCTAACCGGAATTTTAGAAAAATAACCAAATTATGACAAGTAATATTGGATTACACCGTGAAGCCCTGGCTAGGGGCACATTTAAATTATTCAGCATGGAAAACACTCTTAACTAAATATAAATTTGAGAAGGTATTTTATATTACAAATAAAGGGGCGTTTTTGGTGAAATAAGGAACAGTTCACGCTGTACATATATTTTACTGTAAAATAACGAATGGAGTTGTCTATAAGCTCGTAGTAGTAGGTCGCGATCAGGATTTATTGAGTCGTCGGGAGCTGCCAACGAAATTCCAAGGATAACTGAACCGGTCATTTGTTTTCGCGAAACATAGAGGATGAGGAATTTGCTGTTATTCAATTGTAAGTTCAAAATAAATATAACTTATTAAATAGTGACAGGGCCAGGGTGATTAGAGATAACTATGCAAGTGAAAATTCCAGGGTCGAGCAAGTTGTAACGCTTCGGCGATTGCACGTAGGAAACCGGAACCGGAAGTATACAACCAGAGGCTTTGACATACCGTTTAATTGTCATTAAAACTTTTTTACCTTCAAAAATACCTTTGACGTGGTGCGACTCAAGACAAGAGGATCGACCGTTCCGTGCCTCTGGTGGTTTATTGTTTTCGAGTAAAAGCGATTTTAAAACAGTGAACAGAACCCGATTTGGTTGCTCTATGGCTTTGTTTATAAAAGACAATGTCTATGGCTAGCAACAAGCGTTTCAATAATGACGTCATATTAGATAAGAATAATAATTTTAAATTGGTTTTTTGCAATCGGAATCACAAATTATCCCCCTGGATATTTTGTCATCGGAATTAGGCCTCAATTCCTAAATGTTTAATTTACGGATAGATTCATTTTCTAGCCATTAAATCCATGAAAAGTGTTAGGTAGTAATAACCATTTATCAATGTAGACAAATTAAGAAGGCGTCTGACTTCGTACGAATATTAATGGTACTTGTGCGAAATTAGATTTTTAACAAGTAGTGCATTTCACTCGAAACATTCGGCCTCGCTCATTTATCATCGAATTACTCGAGTCCGTTTAGCAGTGTTCCAACAATAATTAATACGGATAACATACAGACACGTAAAACAGCAATGTTAGGTCGCTCCTTATCAACTGTTATGACAGCAACGTTTCATAACTGAGTTATCTGCTTCGAAAAGTGCATAAGCCATTCATTTAGGTCTTATGTTCATATACACCGCACGCACCCTATGCATAAGCATTATGTTTTCTATTCGTCGAATAACACTTATCGGTAACGAAAATGAGATCGTTATAACGTAATTTGGAAACGGTTTACTGCTAGGCAGTATTCAACTAAATCATAAAATTCGAGATTTATTACTGTAAACTTCGTAGTAAATTACCGTTTTATGGTTCGTCCCGATTAATATACGATCTCGTTCGCGAATTAATCAACCTGTCTTTCTAAATATAAACGGTTCACATTTATTTAGCTTTAGGCTACCGGTTGGCCATGATGAAACTCAATTTAATTTCAGTCATTTATTGTAAAGGTTATAGTAGTAGTAGTAGTAGTCTATCTATTGGCCTTTTTCGTGAGAAAATTCAGCCAGAAATGACCTCTATCCGGCTTAGTTAGAGCTGGGGCGACCCATCCCAGATAAGTTACACCTGATGGATAGAGATACTATTTCTAGAGCTTCCAGCATGTCGAGTATGTACTGCTGGGGGCTCAGATTGATACGTGCATGGCTTGTTTTAAGGTTCGAACACCACCGGCTGGACATTCACACACATTTAAATCTTGTACACGCACGGGGCTCTAACCCCGACTGGACGTCCGAATACTATTCGGGGAATCTACACAGTCCCTGAAAGCCCCATGGGTTCCCAAACTAACATATATGTATATGAAGCTGGAACAAAATGGCAGATACCCGACACGTACACACTCGACCGAAGACGAATCGGAAGTCCGATTTTGAGGCTAAGTAGTAGTAGTAAATTCTCTATTGGCCTTTTTCGTGAGAAATTCAGCCAGAAAAGACCTCTATCCGGCAAATTGAGGCTAAATTGACGTAGAACTGCAAAACTTCCACTACTACTTGAATGAATTAGAACACCCTTCAAGAAGGGTGCAGTTTGGCGCTGGTACGAGACGATTTGCCAGTACAGCCGCCGTGCGGGCTTAGTTAGAGCTGGGGCGACCCATCCCAGATAAGTTACACCCTTGTTGAATCGAGGTCCCTATTAAGCCTAGTTCTCAGAGCTTCGACTGTCGCCAGCTACACTCTCTCTGGCCAATAGGAGACAAGGAACGTCAGGACCCCTACCCCCCTCCACAGTGTCGCCGGTTTGTTGTCGCTGTAGTTGGTTTGAATCAACTTCACTTAATTTTCATTGGAGGTATTGTGTAAAATGACAGATGGTTGACATCATCGTGACGTGACAGCTGTCGCTCGACATTGAAAAGGCAAAGAGTGGGGATTGTCGCCGGCGACAGTCGAAGCTCTGAGAACTAGGCTTTAGGGGGCGACCGCGATATTGTTGGGCTCTGGGCTCTGTCACGAGTACCAACTTTTTCACACGGCACATACCGAAACCCCGTACCGGGTATTTCCTCTGTCTAAAGACAAACAAACGGTCCCCGAAGGCTCACCATGCGCCTCCCAAACTGATCATATATGTAATGTATACGGAGCTGAAGACGAAATGGCCGATACCCGACACGTGTTCACTCGACCGAAGACGAACCGGAAGTCTATAATAAAATAGCAAACGTCCTAATCCTAATATTCCTGCACAATACTACTTTCTCGGGTATAACGTGAAAATAAGAAAATTAAAATGTGAAAATAAGGAAATGTCGGAAAGGACGACAAGGGTTGGATACAGTGTTGCCAAAAGTTGAACATTTTCGCATCGGGAGAGAACAATGCATGAAATGAATATAATATATTTGATTTGGACAGATTTAATTTAGTAATATTTTTATCATTCTACTAATATTTCATTTCGCGCATGGCTCTCCGCTAGCTTCGGGGGCTCAACTAACAGAAACGGTTGGTTTCTGTTAGTTGAGCCAGCTAACCCAAACTAACCCAAACTAACCCAACCAAGGCATGCCCAAAATGGAAACAAAATAAAAACAAATTTAATGACAAGACTAACTTTACTTCTTCACCAACTCGCATTTCGCATATATCAGGCAATTGTTATCCTTCTAATTTAGTAGGATCATTTTAGGAACACCATGGGCTATTCCCATTATCATTTTTGAATGGAAATATATGACGTCTTTAGTTTTACCAGTTCGGTGTCTGCACGAATTAGGAGAGATCCAATTATTGTCTTTCCCCGGGGTGGGCATTTCTGAACACGCTCCGGCTATTGTGACATTTGAGCTTTGACAGTAAAAAGGAGGATATTTATTTACAAATAAAATTTAATTTGGTTTACACTTCCGGTTTGTTCTTGGTCGGGGTAACATCGCGGGTTGGAGCGGCTTTTTTCGACGCCATATTGGACAACGCGTGGCAAACGTTCAAGGACTGAGGAAGATGCGGACGTCCCAGCCAGCGTCGTCTGTGCCACTTCAGTGTATAAGCGTTTGTCCATAACCAGAGGAAATACCCAGTGTGTGTCTGTGCCGTTGGAAAAAGTCGGTGGTCGTGACATGGCACAGAGCTAGACAAGGTCGCGGTCGCCCCGTAATAGGGCCCTCAATCCACGAGTGTCTCGCGACAGTAATGATTTTGGCTGCCGTCAAGGTCGAATGTTACAAATGCGAATACAGACGTCAAATTCATTCAAAAAAGGGGCATTATTTGTGAATGTATTCGCGGAAACACATGCAAGCTGCCGTATATATTACAATAAGTAATATTTCACCTTTCGCATAGCCCTCCGCTCGCTACGGAGGCTCAAAAAAAGGAAACTAACCAGGTGCTAACCCAAGACATACCCAAAAATCAAGAAAAAAACTGTTTAGAAACTTAACCGTAAAAAAATAAAAAAAGCAACGGGGTTTGAACCCGGGCCTCCGCCGATAGTCGCCGAATGCAGACCTAACCATCTAAACCTCTAGACCACGACGGCTCTTGCTGCAAATTGATTGTATCGCGAAGACATCGAATGCAATCGCTCGAGTGAACGCCACCTACTTAATGAGTGTCGCGAAACAATCATCTCGATCCAACAAGGGTGTAACTTATCTAGGCGGATCGCCCCAGCTCTAACTAAGCTTGGACGAGGGCTGTACTGGCAAATTGCCTCGAAGCAGCGCCAAACTACCCCCTTCTTGAAGGGAGTTAGATACCGTACCTAATTTGGGGTGACATACTGACATATCACTTTATGGCAACTTACGGGCAGTTATGATGTGAATATTTCTAAATAGAATCTAGTTTTTCGTGATAAGATATGATATTAAGTGAGAATTATTTCAGATTTCTAACCAGTAAATTAAAATAAAGGTATTAAATGTGTTGTTACTTTTTGCATTTGAGCAAATGATTCGCTGTTGTGCGTAGGAATATCAGGTAACATGGGCGATTGGGCGTATGCGCTGACACTTGGGTTATGATGTTGCCAAATTGACCGATTCGCGTCTAGGTACGCCTATTTTCAGCCTCTATGCATATATTTTTCAAAGTTGTTTTCCTTGATTTTGGGTATTGCCTTGGGTTAGCACTTGGTTAACTCTTTCTAGCCCCCGTAGCGAGCGAAGCGAGCGGAGGGTCACGCGTGAAGTGAAATATTAAAACAATACTGAACTGCGGCCAAATGCGCAGGGCCGAAGGTCGAAAATTTGGCGTACGTAGACGTTAGTGGTTGACTGCCCAAATCTATGGGGGCTGTATTTCTAAGAAAAACACTAAAAATGATAGATATCCTCACTCTATTGTATACAAAAATACATATTCAAAGCAGATATGAAGACATTTTTATAGAAAAATTGCTATTTTTAATTGCCCTAAAGTGTTATATACTCGACTACTCTATAGATAGGACACCCTCTTTCTAATGAAAAAAAAGAAAATTTGATCTATGTGTTAGCAGACCCCTCTCGCTTATATTCACTCAAAATTATAGGCTTTTTAAATTTCCTTTAAACATTCTATTACCAATAATAAAGTCGCCTCTAGCGACCCGTGGTTACAAACCATAATGACAGTTGGGTGGGCGGGGCTTGAATTGTTTACTATTTGGAGGGTTTGTTTGAATGTCTTGATGGTCCAGTGAGTTACCTGTAACGGCCCTAGTGGTGTAGTAGTTCGATGGTGCGTTTGCGACATGACGCCGACGCTGCGGGTTTAATTACGCCAGCGGTAAGGCTTTTTTTTAAGTTATTTGGGTTGGGCCTTGGGATTGCACTTGATTGATTCCTATTTGTTGAGCCCTCGTAGCGAGCGAAGCGAGCGGAGGGTCATACGTGAAGTGAAATATTGGATGTTCTAAAATAATAAACAAACCATGTCCCGTCCATTATGGTTTATAATCGCTGCTCGCTAGGGGCGAGGCCAATAATAACTATTCCAACCGCTTATCAAGCAGGGAGTAGTGATGCCAGTTTAAAGAACTTATTTATCGAATAGGTAAAAATTTCCTATGTTTGTTCAAAAACTATTGTCTAACGATTTAATTTTGTACAATGTTAATATTCCACGCCACTGTTCTCGCATTCCAAAGAAATCTTAAAAACTTTGGCGATACTCGTACTTTTATCCACTACATCCATATATTTAAATATATGACTACATCAGCCAGTCTACATAGCTAAAAACAAAGCGGTCTCGAAAGGCATCTGACCAATCACAGCGCTTTCTACAGAAAAACCATTGTATCCCGGCGATATTCCTAGCGCCATCTGTTGTAACAACATTTACTCATCTGAACCCGGCGCTCAACCTACGCCGAGCCATATATTTATAAATATATGCGCCGAGCCGACCAATCACAGCGCTAGTCTACAGGATAGCCACTTCATCCTACCTAAAATTCCTGGCTATAATTCTAGGGGTCCCTAAAATTCCGATCTTTAATAATCGAATTTCATGAAAACTAGCCAGCAGAATTCGACCAGGTTTGTGTTAAGATTCATAATATCCATTTAGACAACCGGTCATGCTAAGTTATTACACAATTTCTCTATATTTACATTATTTGCCCTTTCTCTTTCCGGAGGATGTAGATTATCCCGCGAGAAGGGGCGGTGACAACTCCTTCGAGTTGATCTAGTTCTCATGTTCTAGAATTCAGTAGCATCTTGACTCCCAAACAAACAAGTCGCGCTAAGGGCGCGACTAGTTTCCCACTTATTTTCAACCGACATGGCGCCAAGCCGCGCCATGCCAGGCAGATTTCATGTCTTGAGACCCCCTAATCTTTCAAGATATCTACTCAAGTGACATTGTGGTATCCAGCCATTTGCGACATCTCGTCGTAGTCATCTTAAGCCTACAAGACAAGCCATCTCTCTCTCAGTCAGTACCAGCGTCTCCATGGCAATCGCCCATGGGAGTTCATCACAATCGAGTCTTGTCTCGAGCCCCAAGTAAGTAAACACACACGTGTACAATCACAAACTCTCAACATTCTCTAACGCTGTACCGTCGCTGTACTAGCGTCCCCATTGGGCTTGTCCATGGGGGTTCTCACAATCGAGTCTTGTCTCGAGCCCCAAGTAAGTAAACTCACATGTTTACAATTACTCTCTCACAAGTAACACGCTGTACCATCGCTGTACTAGCGTCCCCATTGGTCTCGTCCATGGGGGTTCAATATTCTCTATGCTTTATCAGAGTATAATATTGTTTTGTTATATGCTGGCCTTATTCTAATATAAGGATTACCCGGCACCCTGTCTGCCAATATTCAAGATCTCACAAATGCTATTTCCATTACACGGATTTCAGCTAACCTATGCTACATGCATAGCATGTTTTATATAGGCATCGATGTCATGCCATATGCATATATAACTGCATACCATATCAACCTACTACCATTTTACATCAAGTCATTCATATTTGCAAGAAATTGAAGTACTTGTATACAGAAGCTACAACAGAGACTTAGCAAGTGTTTTTTTAAGTGACTCTCTCTGTGCTGGAAGATAAACTGATGAGCGATTGCACGTTGCTTGTCAACTGGTGAACATAGTGTACATAGTAGCTTATAGGTGGGCATTAAGGTAATATTTACCCTGTTATTATTGCTTGTATCTTACTGTATTTCATCTCACAGTTATCTCAGCTAACCGAGCTCATACGTAGCAGTCCCGCAGGAACTTTAAACAGACATTTAACTGTACTTAGCTGCAAGATAACGTTTATAATCATATACTTGTTTAGTATTACAACTGTTTATGCAATGCTTTGGTTTTTAAGAGTATTATTCTTGTGATATTCTGCAAGGTCGATACTTTGCATCGACTGATATTGTTCATAGCGTAGCACTGACTACGTATAATAATTTAATTTATTTATGAGCTTTCAGTTGTTTTCAGGTAAAATAACATTAAAATATTCATATAATGCTAAAGGTTTTTGTTTTATTTACAAAATCACTTTAGAACTAGCCCCTATGGTAAATTTTAGTGCGTAAGAGCACTCCCTGTTTGTTTAGAAATCGATCAAGATCGAATCTGAAACAATGTTCCTACTCCTACATAGGAGTTTTTTTTTAGAAATTTGTACCTATTCCAATTCGACTGTTGAGGTTGAAGCTTCTGAAATATGGCAATCTTGGTATTCTTGATTGATAAAACCATAATAAATTATAAATAACTATCGTTATGTCGGTATATCTAACATAAAAATGTACGTAACTCTATTATTTCGTAGGTTTTATGTTAGATATACCGACATAACGATAGTTATTTAATTAATACCATAAAAAAGTGTGTCTACTATAGTATGTTACTTTGTTTTTCAGTGTATACTAGAGGATACTATTCCCAAACCGATCTCACAGACGTCATAACGGTCCCCCCCAAAAATGACCAGGTAAAAAGGTAAACTTGATGTCGTATTTTCCCTCGTTTGCAGCAGCGGAAAAACAACGTCCGCACTAACTTTCAGCTTAACCATTGTCTTTTAAAACATACGCTAGAATTTAAGATCATTTAACTAGCGATGAGGTGATGTCACTGTTAACCAATTTAAATTGTGTTGCTGGTGCGTTCCGAAATTAACACTCCTCCCTATGAAGATGCATTAATAAAGAAAACAATTCTGAAAGCACTTGTATGCTATAATATTACACCTGAAAATAAATATGTAGTTACTTTTGCGCGAAACAATGTGAGGTATTTCTGAATCTATTCTCACCTGGTCATAATTATTCATATTATATGATTTATCCTTGTATATTTAAACACACTCACAGACAGACTTATTTCTGCTTTTTATTATTAAGCTGCTGATTGTCCTCGGAAAGCTTTCACTGCTAAACCAAAGATTACTTAGTAACACCTCCCATTTTACTTTAATGTTGAACATTACTGAACTTTCTTCGTTTCTGACCTTACACTGACAGTGCCACTATCCTGTAGTCTGTAGTGTGTTTTACTAACCAAGATACAACCGCTTTGTTGCCTGATTATTAACACAGTTTAATATTGAGTTTATATTATTATTTATTAATTCGAGGATAATGATAAATTTGCTAAATAAAAAAACCTTCGAATTATCCAAAAATGTTCATTACTGCCTCAGTTTGTGCATTTGGCACTGGAAATTACATATTTTT
The DNA here is from genome assembly GCA_016904865.1 of Pissodes strobi. Classification (NCBI taxonomy): domain Eukaryota; kingdom Metazoa; phylum Arthropoda; class Insecta; order Coleoptera; family Curculionidae; genus Pissodes; species Pissodes strobi. The sequence goes on along the minus strand of MU186296.1, from coordinate 7,229 downwards.
CAAATTTCATCAAAAATGTGTCCATTTCCATGCCAAAATAGAACAAATTAGTTCTGTATTACATTAAAGAAAGAAAACTAATCGCCATTCGCACGGCCTCTCTTAATTCAAGATTAAAGTTAAGGTGCACCTTATCTGGTATATTGGCATCAAAAATACACCAGATAAGGTGCACCTTAACTTAATCTTGGGTTAAGAGAGGCCGTGCGAATGGCCATTAAACACTAAGATTGAGACATAATACTAACCATATCTTTTCCTCCGTTTCAGCTAGCACACCAATCCCAGAGAGCGCAACCCCCACAGTAATCCTCCTCCCCTATGGCAGGATGCTCGTGGTTGACCGTACCGTCTTCGGCCAGCTCCGCGCCGACCAATCGGGGATCGACCTGCTCGAGCTCAGCGCCAACATGATCCGCAACCAAAACGCTCCGTTGCAACTTACGGGAAGTACCCCCAGCATTCTGGATAGCGACAACACCTCCAAAGGGCTTTCTCCCACATCTCTCGGTTTCGGCCCTCCCGCTTACGAGGACATTTTCGGGTTGAGAGACCTGGACTTTCCTCCGTCGTATAGCGAAGTCAGCCTCATGTTGAAAAACCAAAGAAACGAAGGGGAATGCATTGAGCTAAGAGAAATTGAAACAATTAGGGGCGAAAGAACTATCGTAGATGTAGAGGAAGAAAACGGGTGTATAGATGTAAATAGTGATGAGACTAGAGAAAATGAATGCGATGTTTAGCAACTGTAGTTTGGGTTAGGGGATTTTGATCAATTATAGAATTGTTTTTCCATTCAAAGAAAATACCCTCCTTCAATAAGATAGGTACTCAATATTCTAAACATCAGTGCCTTCAAAGAACGTTGCGCCTCCACTTTAGGAGAATATTTAAAAGCTAAGGAACCTATAATAAATAAAGACAATAATGAGAATCCTGATTGGCCAGTTTTGATGGACTTTCGCATCTGGAATGCTTGTTATAAATAGTAAGGGGTAGTAAGGAACCAAAAAATATTCGAGTTATCATATTGTATAAAATGGATTCGATGATATTAAATGTAGTGTTAGGACGGTTTACCATAAATTTTCCAAGTTCATGTTAATGTGTACCTATGGAAAAATATGCTGAAAATTGTGTTAGTTTTTCATTCGAACTTTTACCAAATCAGTTCATGACAACGAATTTTTTCTGAACCCAAAAGGCAGAAAACATACTTAGCGAATAGTTACATATTTATAATAAATGACAATGTAATGTTGGAAAATTTGCATTTTTAAGCAACAAATGAAACTTCTGATCGTTCTTCGAGTGAATGTTATCTGTGATTACGATAAAATTTAGTCAATACTAAAGACAGTAAGTTAATGATATTTTAAGCGTTGTTAATTATTGTTTTGTATTATATTGTAGATAGGTATTAATAAATGTTAAAAATAAATTTCAAAAGCATGGTTATGTACTTTTATTCTTTCATAAAATTGGTCCGAGACAACAAAAAGCTCTCCTTAGTAAAATGAGATTTTTCTTCGTGACGCAACAATAGAGCAAAGCTGCGCTCCGAGCGATATCCAGACAAATTTCAATAATTTGTTCTCTACCTCTATTTACTCTTGGTTCTAAAACGAAGAGCTTTCTTAAAATTAGCTATTTCTTTGTATCAAATGACGTAATTCAGAGTATCGATTGCCTTGCTAATCGAATCGAGAAGAACCAAAACGGAACTTTTGTTGTGGTCATAAACCCTCTAATGGAAAACAAAGCCGTTCTTATGTAGTAGTAGTAGTAGTAAGGGTGGGGGGGCCGAAGCCCGGTAAGTAGGCCTATAAGTCCCTTTTCACCATCCCCGATCCGCCCTCCCCTACCTGGCTACTTCCAACACCCGGCCCGCACTGAAACGGCCCGTCACCTTGATAAAGGTGAGGACGTCCTCCCAATCCAGATCCTTTAGATCTTCCCGAGCAAGTGTTGGTGCTCCCAGTATCTTCCTCCTTAGGCGACTCCACCTATCACAAATTCCTATATAGTTGTATGAGGACTCCTCCCCTGTCCCGCAGTTCAGGCAGAGTGGGCTGTCCCTCACGCCGATAAGGTGCAGATGTCTGTTTAGACTTCCATGCCCAGTCAGAATACCTACCAAGTTCCTGATGTCCTCTCGGCTCTTTTTTAGCAGTCGCCTTGCTCTGGATCCGTCAGGATTTGGAATCATTTCCTTGGCTTGTCTGCATCCTTCTTTTCCTCTCCAATTGTGCTTTGTCTTGTTCCAGGCCTAGTTATTTAGTTCCTGAGAGATTTGCCTTTTACTTAAGCCCAGACCAGGTTCTGGACCGACGAGGTGGCTCATTGAGCCTTGTCTGGCCAATTCATCGGCCCGTTCGTTGCCCTCGATGCCACTGTGCCCTGGAACCCATCTGAGTCTTACTTCCTTGTGCACAGCCAATCTGTCTAGGGCGTCTCTACATTCCTGAACTAGCTTACAGCTTGCCCTGGGTTTTTGGATCGCCCTTAGAGCGGCTTGACTGTCCGAGTAAATATATATACTCTCTACACCTTCTGTTGCTTCCGCCTTGGTTGCTACTTCCAAAATAGCAAATACCTCCGCCTGGAAAACAGTGGCATATCTCCCCAGCGAAGTGCTTTCTCCTGATTTAGTGTTGTCTAGGTATACACCGGCTCCGGATGACTGTGTATTAGCCATCCATGAGCCGTCAGTGTACCATGCGTGTGCGCCGCTCGACGTACGTACCTGGCCTGACAGCCACTCTTCCCTTGATGGAAATTCCACTTGGAAATTCCTTCTCAGTCTTAATCTGCCATCTGGAATATTGCCCTTGGTCGCAATGATGGGTAGATCCCTACTCATTTTGGCGGCAATAGTAGTATGGCCTTTCCCTGTGTAGTCCGTTCGCCATAGGCCACTGTCGATCATCCTTTTGTGAGCCGCCATTGCCTCTCTCTCAATCCAGATCGGGAGGTCCGGCAGCCCCAGGATGATGTTCAGTGATGCTCCGGGAGTGGTTTTCAATGCTCCGGTAATACCCAAACAAGCCAGCCTTTGCAGTCTGGCCAGTTTCTGGGCATTAGTGGCTCTGGCCACCGCTGGCCACCAGACCACGGATCCGTAGGAAATCCTCGGTCTTATCACAGCAGTGTACAGCCACTGGAGGATGTAAGGTTTTAAACCCCACTTCCTACCTACCGTCCTCCTTAGTTGCCACATAATCGCGGTTGTCTTATTCACCACCTGTTCAACGTGTGCCTTCCACGTCAATTTACTGTCTAAAATAACTCCCAAATATTTGACTTGTTGACTTAGGCTCAGTCTCGTCTGGTAGAGTATGGGATGTATAAAACCTGCTAGATTTCGTTTCCTTGTGAAGAGAATGAGTTCGGTCTTCCCTGGGTTTACTGAGAGACCATTCTCCTCACACCAACCTTGAACTATCCGACACGCCACCTGCATACGCTCGCAGACCGTTCTCACGAACTTGCCCGTGATCATTACTAGCCCGTCGTCAGCATATGCTTGTGCGTAGAATCCCTCAAGATTTAACCTTCTCAGGAGGCTGTCCATCACCAGGCACCACAAATGTGGCGAGAGGCAGCTACCTTGTGGGTAACCCCCTCTTACCCCGGCCTCGACGCGAACTTCTCCCAGCGTGGCGCTGATCTTTCGGTCTTCCAGTGCCGTTTTTACCCACTTGACCAAATGAACTGGTGTTCTCTTGGCCTGGAGGGCTTGACAGATAGTTTTCGTTTTAGCCTTATCGAAAGCTCCTTCTACGTCAAAGAATAGCGCTAGCGCCATTTCTTTGTTTTTTATTGCCTTTTCAGCCCTTCTAACTACAGAATGGAGAGCCGTTTCAGTCGACTTCCCCCTTCTGTAGGCGTGCTGATTATCATGTAGAGGAGAATCAGTTAAGATCTCTTCCATGATGAACCTGTCAATGATTTTTTCCATTGTCTTCATTAGAAATGAAGTTAGACTTATAGGCCTAAAGGACTTGGGATGGGAATAGTCTCTCTTCCCTGCCTTGGGGATGAAGACGACATCCGTTGCTCTCCAAGCTTGTGGAACGTACCCTAGTGCTATGCTGGCCTCGAATACTCTCTTTAAGTAAGGGAGTAACGTGTCAAGGCCCGCCTGCAGCATCATGGGTATAATTCCATCCGGCCCTCCTGCCTTATATGGACTGAACTCCCCCACTGCCCAAGTTATGGATTCCTCAGTCACCACACTGCGGGCAAGGTTCCAGTCCATCTCTGGCTCTGGTTCCTCATCCCAGTTGGTAGTCTGGACCTCTCCGGGGAAGTGGGTTTTTAGAAGAAGCTCTATCGTTTCCTCTCTGTTCGCCGTCCATTGTTCGCCTGTTTTCAGAGAGCCAATCTCTTTTTGTCTTTCCGAGCCCAGCAGCTTAAGCAGACGCGCTGAGTCCGAGAGAGACTCCATCTCTCCACAGAATTTCCTCCAGCTGTCTCTTTTGCTGCGTCGGACTTCGATTTTAAATTTCCTTCTGGCTTCCAGATACACATCCCAGAGCTCCTGCCGCCCTCCCCTGAAAGCGTGGCGGTGTGATCTTCTCACGTCTTTTTTAAGACGGTCCAGAGTATCACTCCACCAAGGCAGCCTCTTGGCGCTCGCTTTCTTAAGTGGGCACGCTTGTTCATAGGAGTCGACGATTACACTGTTTAGCTTTACCACCTCAATTTCTAGTTCTTGTTTTGATGAAATAGCCTGCCCTAAAGTTCCCATGGACATTACCAGACTTTCCCTAAATTTGTTCCAGTCTGTTGCCCTCGGAATTCTTTTTAGTGGCTTCTCCATCTTATCCGATTTAATTTCAAATCGGATCATTCTATGATCGGACATAGTTATACTACGGTCTTTAGGAAAACCGGAGAGTAAGAATTCATTTAATTGACCATCAATTATTTTTTCTAAACTTTTTGATATGAGTGGGCAAAGATGCTTTATTAGCCTAAAATGAGAAATCTGATATTCAGATAGCTTTTGATCACTTCATACGCATCACCATTAATTCTGTATTTAGCCAATTTCTCGAATACAATATTTCAATCATGCTCTCTTAAAACCTAAAATAATGATATCACATTTATCAATTATTTCTGTCAAGTTTGGTACCATTATTCTGAATGGAAAAATATAGGGCACGTGAGCAGAGGCACCACAGGCAGATTTTTTTTAGCGCATTCACCATTTGGCAAAAAATTTTTTTCCCTGAAACGCATTTATACTATACTTAATGTTATTGGTTATTATCATTCGGATACAGTTTGCGTCAAAATTTAATGTAAAACAATTTAAATACCTTTGGATAACTTTCGACTATATACAAAAGGTAACAACTACAGAAAATCGGTGGTTTACCGAGACTGATAACACAGCTTCAGCAGGACGCACATGTATGAACCATAAATCCAGAACATTTTCCAAAATTCAGGACGTCTGGCAACCCTAAACATGGATAGGGTCCAGTGCAGCGTGTGACCGACCTCACCAACTACGAATACACATGGTTGCCAATAATTATGCCTTTTAGCTTGCCAGCCAAAAAACTGAATTTTCACTGTAATTCTGGAATATATACCAGATAAAAATTTTAATGTCAAAAAAACCACTTGTCTGTGTAACAGAAGACATTTGGTCACTGTACTTTTTCACATGTGATTCTTATCGAGTTCTGACTTTCAAATATAATTACTCCAAATGATAGACTAATTAGACTAAAAATTAATAATTAAAACAGAGTTCCATAAACAACTATAAAAGTTATTCGAAGAATTGTTGGCTTCATAGACATTGGTTTTTGTTCAGCTTTGAAGACATGTGGTTTCAAAAATCATTCACATTCTCCAGCAACCAGCTTGCTGACACTAAGATTTTTTTCATGTTAAAAAAGCCAAAAACAGTCTCAATAGGTACATATTTTTTAGGTTATCTTTTTTACATGCCATCTATCAAATTCTTTTTCTACACATGTCAATACCAAATTTAAAGATACAAAGTATAATATAAATTAATTAAAAAGTTAGAAGTATAAAATAACCGACAATTATATCACAATCACAAATACCTTCCAGCTTCAAGGAGTTTAATTCAGCAACCTAAAACATCCTTTTGTTTTGTATTATCTTTAAAGAAGCTGCCGAAGGGAGATCTTTAATTTAATATTGTATGTCTAATACTCTTTTATACATATTTATTTATTTATTTTGAAATTTGTTTGTTTCCTCGACTATATTATAATATACATTGGAATTAAATGTCTATTACTTACTCGATATAATCTTTTTAAATAAAAAAACATTTGCAAAACATAAATTTATATTTTTGAAAAATTAAATACAAAAATTATACTACCTTTAAATAAATCTACTGACTGATACTTTCTGCACTTTTGTTTTGTTCTGTATTCTGTGCCTCACTTGTCTGTTGCTCTTCGAGCCTTTGCCTGTTCCTCCATGCCTGCATGTAGCTCGTGGGATGTATGGGGTAAAACCCGGAGAGTCCCAATAATTGCGCGATGGGCCTTGAAACCATAGCACCGTTGCCAATCCAGAATCTTATCCTTTCCAAATTTAATGCCACTAATTTTTCATCGTGCTCGTTAGGAAGAGGATCGTAAGTGCCCAACTGTTCAATCACTGGTCTGCTTTGATGTGCTCTGTTCTAAATTGAAAAAGAAAACGTATATTCAGAAGTGTATTATATAAAAAAGGAACTTAAAGGGATGTGAATACTTACAACAGCAACTACAATGTGGTAAAATGGTCTGTTAGTACATCCCTTACGGAGCAGTCGAATTACTTTCGGAGAGGAAAAAGTATAAATTCCAGTACCGCTAGCAGGAGGGAGCATTTTTAATTAAAAAATTAGTATTTTTTAAGGAAAATAAATTTAGACTATCTGGATTTGGAATAAGGTTAACTTTATTTGTCATTGTCAAAAGTCAACATAAAATGTCAATGTCAATTGTCAAATACACAACAGTCAAATTATTGACAGAGTTAGGGATGTGTTTGTAGTGGAATTAGAGATGTATTCGCTTTAAAGCAGGCCTGGTCTGGGGTCTGGGCATTGTCTTGTCTTTACTGTATAAAAACAATGGCCTGGGTCATGTGTAAGGAATGGGGATTAATTTAAATATTCCGTTTTTTTTCTTTGATGTGTAAACATCTTACGCGACGGTATGAGGGTAAATCTCGGC